>DWFO01002276.1:0-14032 GCA_018246595.1 Mimoniades nurscia nurscia | reverse complement strand
CATGAAATAATTGCAAATGACCCCCCCTACCACCCCTTAAAAGATTCTGGTTCAATAACCAAGAACCCTGTATATTAATTTAAATGTCCATTGATAAGACGGAGGACCCCCAGGGGTCCGCGGACCACAGGTTAAGAAATACGGACTTAGACTAAAAGCTCTCATTAAAAAAATCTCAAATGAGATTGGGGGATTGGGGAGGGGGTTGAATCAAATCTCACGAAATCTCCCCAAAAAGGGGGAGAGGGCTCAAAAATGTCAAAAAACGCCTCACGTAATTAGTGAACATACCCTTAGTATTACTAGTATCTTTAGGATATCCCTATTTTAGAAAAGATAAATGTTAAATTAAAGTAAATCTGTATATTATAAATGCGAAAGTAACTCTGTCTGTACCACCATTTTTGTTCTCTACCATGCTTCTATGTAGATGGTCTGGAAATCGCTACTCGAGCGATACGGCCGCTTATTAGATGCATTCTTTTGTATATTCTGTTTTAGTATGCAATAAAGTATAGGTAGGTACTGTATTGTATGAATTACGAATTTGCTGCATAGCAATTCCAAATAAATCCCTACTAATATTATAAATGCGAAAGTTAGGTTAGGTGTAAGTATTGTTTGTTGCTATATTGTTTTTAATTAGCTTAGTTTATTTTGAAATACAGTTGAATTAGAGAATCTTTGCGCTTCGGGTATTTTCGGTGGCCATATAAACAAATGGAAACAATGAAATATACATACTAACGGATACTCAATCGCAGGCTCTCGCTAATTCAACTATACGTAGGTATGCGTTTTTGCTTTGTAAGTATTTATAGTAAATTTTCCTTTTTTTTATTTTCGTATTTTTATTTCTAATTTCGTGTAGGTTAGTGGCTGGCTGACTAGTTAGCCGCTGAAGACCAAGAAATTAATTTTGTTTTATTTTTTAGCGTGTCATTTTTAAATTCTATAAATTACATTTCCTATTCGTGTAGGTTAGTTGGAAGTTCTTTTTGTCGAAATACAAATTTTAGAATGACTAGAAAATGCAATCGAAGAACGACGAACGCAGAAGTCGAAAACCTGATGAAGTCAAAACTCTATAACTCGAATTTTTTGGTGTCTCCCTTGAAGCTCGACCTATAGACGTTTTACTATACTATATTTTAAATTATAATAGTTTTTAACAATATTGTTTGAAAAATAAGATAAAAATATTTGTAATACGCGGACGAAGTCGCGGATAAAAGCTAGTTTATTATAAATGTATAATTCCCTTTTCACATTTTATTGGACATCGAGGCCCGCAGCCCATAGGAGTGTCGGGAACAAATTTGTACAGTTTGTAGTAGTGATATTCGTCAACCGTACTCCATAAATGAAGATTCGATCACACGGTAGAACGGCTTTATGCTGTACAGGGAGGCCAAGTGCGCGGCGTGCGGAGCGGAGTTCCCGGCGTGCGCGGTGTCGGCGCGGCCGCTGCTGGCGCCGGGCGCGTGGGCGTGCGCGGCGTGTCCGGCGCGCGCGCCGCAGCACGAGCTGGTGCTGCGCCGCTCGTGCCCCATGTGTCACGCGCAGCTGTCTTAGATCCCGCACTTAGCTCCCAACACAACTATTTACAATCACGTGGAACAATACGAGAAAACTCAAGTACTAATCTGGTTGGTACTAGTCTGGTTGCTTACAAAAATTATTGAATTAGTTCCCTGAGCATCATATATAAAAATCAAAACTGATATAGTAAGTAAAAATACATTATTTTTTGGAAGTTTTAGTGTCTGGTATAAATTACCGCCACCGAAGTGAGTCTGGCAGTATTTCTTTTTAATAATATTTTCTAAACCATTAGTCGTGTTGGCTTTAAGGGCGACAGCCTATTCAATTCCCGGGTCGGCACTCAGATTTTTTAAATTTAGAATTTGTAGTAGGCGATCGGAGTCTGGAAATGTGGCCTGTGTGTGGCGATAGGCTCACCACCTATTCCATATTGGGACGTAAACGTAACTGGTGAAACATGGGAGAGTAGGTACTATATTTTTCTGCCTACCTAAAATTTAACACTGAGACTAAGAAATGTGAGTACTATTTTTATCTACCTGTAGCACATGGTACCTGTAAATTAGCCGTCCGCCCAAGTTCGCAGTTATGCCATGCATACCACTTATCGTTTAATACTAACACTATGTTATTCTATACATTTTATTTCTGAGAAAATAAGTAACGCCTGGGAACTCTGGGATCTTGCTCTTATATGTTTAATACATTACATTGTTATTGACTCTCTTAATGTAATAGCTCATGAAATATTATGCTAATTAGATAATAGTTCAAGAGTTTGAGCTTGCCTTAGCAGACATTATCAGGCACCAGCACCACTAGTGATTCTCTAAACAATTTTCGTAGCTACAAAATAATTAAAAGTAGGTAACTAATTTTGTAGGAATAAAAGTTCAATAAGGTACTATAATATTAGACTTATAATGATTTCCAATAGACGCAGACCTGTGAGGTCAGGATCGTGTTCAGCCATACTGCAGTAGCCTTGTCACATTCCAGTTGGAAGTAAGCAAATTTTAAATGAAACAATGCTTCATGTGTTGCAATTCTGTATGATATTTCCTATTCTTGTTTACTCAATTTAATGTTCTTTTATAATATATTTTGTCAAATATGTTAAGTTTTTTATTTTACATGTTTAAAATATATACTCAAACGACATGTTTTGAGTTTTTAATAACATATGTTACCTGACTGTTAAGAACAGTCTAAAGTGATTGCATTTTTCCTTTTCAATATAATCAGATTTGAGTTTACACTAAACAGGTAGTTAAAGGTGCATGTTGGGACCCAAGGTGTGTTCCGTGTTTTTATTGAAACAGTATAAAAATAATATCTTCAATATATTTATTTGACAACATGTCACAATCACAATATGAATATAATACAATCTTTGATATATCTTGAACTGTAATTATCTGACTAGATAATTGTTTATATTAGTAACAGTGGGATCTGTTTATTGTGACAACTAATGTTGACGGACTGCTTAACATGACAGTACACTGGTTTTCATGGAAAATGCTTTAATACAAACCATAATATATAATAATGACTTGTTTATAATGACATCACTTGTCATGAAATATTTTAGTGAAACCAAATCTGGTTATAGTGACCCAAACATAACAAAAGATAATACAGAATATAACAGCCAATTAGCAACATGAAAGAGGTAGGTGAGGAAGAATCATTACATACTGCATAAATGGCTTTAATGCTGCAGACTCATTGTGACATTTTGTTTGCAGCAGTACAGCAAATTACTATTTGACCTGAGCAACCATTGCACATTAGTGTTAGTGTTATTACAATCTAAAGGACAAAAAAGCACACAGAAACTAATGAATTTTTTTATGTAAAAATGAATAAGTATCTAATGTACATACTATGTATGTTTTTTATTGTTTTTAATATGTTTTTTCCTTATAACACATTGTATTTATATTTACATATGCACCTAAACAAAATTGGAATTTGCCTATTTTCTAAAAGTATACTTAATTATGATGCATTTGACACTTCCCTTTGATGTCATTGTAAACAGACTCCACTGTATCACAACTTGCTACATGGGAATGCTTTTATTCAAGTTTTTACAAATATGTCCATTACAGTAAACTTCATTAGAACAAATTAATACTACCAAATAATGTGAACTAATCCAAATCCAGTGGCCCTCAAGTGACACAGAACAAACTTACGTAAAATATAAACTAAGGAAGGGTGTTCTTTCAAAAGATTCTTTAAAATTTCTTTGTGTAGATGTTTCTAGAAATTACACTATAAGAGTAATAATGCATATTTAATATCTATTAATGAAGTTTATTAAAAAATAATCCTACTGTCCAAAGTTTTTATCCATTTTTGTGAATTGTAGTGTATTATCTATTATTTGGAATAACTCTGGGGGCTGAGGAATTCTTCCAGTGTCTAGTTTAGACCACAGTGGAATGTTATTCAAGGATATTTCAAATGCTCCAGAAGATACTAATTGTCCTTCAATCATATTAGACAAGAAAAACATCATCATGCATGCATACAATTTGTTCTCCAGACACCAGCTCCACCAAGCAGGCTGTGGCTTGTTCAGCCAAGCAAATATGTTCACTCCACTCAGTATGCACATGATCAATATCATCTTGCCAAAACCCTGAAACATTTACTATATTGTAGATATTGAATGTTATGACTAACAAGACAAAAGTGTAAAAAAGCAGTGTCTCTTAAACATTATTCACTTCATTAATACTTCCCTATTGCATTGCAAGCTATGGAAAATTACTCACAACAAATCTAGACATGTACATATTGAAGCCGGGTGGATCATAGTTGGCTCCTATGACAGAAATCTCAGGATATTTTTGTTGTATTATGCCAGCGTAATCTTCAAACACTTTACGATAGCCACAGGAATAACTGTAAGAAAATATCCATGGTCTATTATTCTCAGTCCTTAACATGCAGTGTGGTAACCAGTCTCCTTGAGTTTGGTAGGTACAAGCTAGGACCTAAATGTTTAGTAGTCTCAGCAACTGAGATAGCCAACCTTAGAAAATCTAACAAACTATTTACAAAAAACTGAAGAGTTACTGTAGAAAGAGAATTATAGCCACTCAAACAGGTTACCAGTAATAAATGTTCATTATGTGTCCCACTCCTTGGCCAATTTTTGAGATGCTCTCAGCTTCTTGTTCGTTCGCTTCAACATAGTTATCAGTAGATAAAATAAGACAAATGAACAAACTCGTGACGAAAAAAACTACGAGGACGTTGTTGGACCAAGACATGTTGATCAACTTGGTAAAAAGAATCTGTAATATTTTTATCGCAGTTATAATGATTTAACACAACCTAATAAAGAAGAAAGAACTCGATTAAAGAAGTTGAATTCGCAAATTGCATTGCAAACGTGAACCACACAACTGCACACTAATCGCAGTGATATGATATTATTGGATCTGGCACCACAGAGTGCAAAACATTACGATAACCTGTTACCACAGAGAATAAACAAAATCAGTGGTCGAAATTTAAGAAAAACACAATGAAATAAATATATTTTTTCTAATTTTATGCAATAGGCTCGTCTCCAATTCCATATTGAGACGTAAGTGGTGTATGGTGTAGCTGTAGTGTAACATCATATAAGAGTGTATTTTTTCTTTGCTCGTCGAGATCTTCATGTGACCTTTTTTTCTTCGCCGAGATCTTCAGGAGATCTTTTTTTTTTGCTGGCCGAGATCTTCAGGTGTTTTTTTTTTGCTCGCCGAGATCTTCACGAGACCTTTGTTTTGCTGGCCGAGATCCTCAGGAAACCTTTTTGTTTTTGCTTGTTGAGATCTTTAGAAAAGATTTTTTTACTCGTCGACATTCTCAATTGACCTTTTTTGTGCTCAATGTGACCTTTTTTGTGCTAGCCAAGATTCTCATGTGAACTTTTTCGTGCTCGCCGAGATTCTCATGTGACCTTTTTTATACTCGCCGAGATTCTCAGGTGACCTTTTTTTTTGTTCGTCCAAGACAGGAACTTTTAAAGGGGCGGCAACATTTTCTCCCACTCTTTATTTGTATCTATTATTATCACAATTAAACTATAACTCCTTGTGATCTGACCACGACTATATGACCCCTCTGACGCGCCAAAACTTGATACGCCCTTGTGCGGGACATAGGCCTCCCCTAAAGAGCGCCATTGCGTCTTGTCCTCGTTTATCGCATTTATATATCTATAGATTTAAATAGAGCTTTGAAATAAAATCGTTAATTCGTCAATAGCTACCAAGCAACAAAAAATAACAGTTAGTAAACACAGGGTGAAAACAGTAATGAACTGTTTTGGATTTGCTTATTTATATATATACGTGACATCACGCCTGTAATCCCCGAAAAGGTAGGCAGAGGAATGTAGAACACTCAAACGTTTCATCAGCTACGTTTTACGTCCCACTATGGAATAGGTGGTGAGCCTATTGCCATATACCGGGCTCATGACCAGACTCGGAGCCACTACTAGAAAATCTGAATTAGAAAAGTTTAGTAGTACCCGTCCCGGAAATCGAACCCAGGACCTTCCGATCGGCAGACACACTTACAACCAACACGACCAACGAGACAGTTTATGTAAATTTTCAATAAATCAGATATTTTTTGTTGAGGTTTACTGGTTTTTTTATTGAACCTAATTCTTAAAAAATATAACCGTACTGGGACTGAACTGAACACGGAACCGTTCATTCACCACTGAACACTGACATAGATTTGTCGTGTTTTATCTGTTTCTGTCATTTTCTGAAATTCATTGTTTTGATTAAAGTGACATGACAAAACAAGCACAACAATTCTTGTAAATCGATATCATGATTGTTTCTAGATTTTTCGTTCGGTTTTTATTGTTTTTCTTGTGAATTCTTTTTTTTTAAATTACGACCTTACATTTTATACTTTTAAGTTATAATCTTTCAACTGTTATAATGTCTCACGGTAATTGTCACGGACACTGCGATCACGACCATGGGAGTGCAGATGATATTGGTATTCAGTATAATTTATTTCAGAAAATTGACATAGACAACTTACAGTGCCTTAATGAAGCCATCGATGGATCTGGGAAAAATGTGTTTAAGTCGTGGGACAAAAGACTAGATAGAAACTATGTTAGTATAATTTTTAAATATACAGGTGAAACGTGGGCGATAAATATAAAAATGAAGGTTTAATTAGTCCAGCTTTAATATGATACATAAAGGTATTATATTGCTTGTAACATACTTGGATGTACCTGTTCAATTTCTCAACACTGGTGTCACTGAATTCAGCAAATAATAAAGTATCACTTGCACATGGACTGTGTTCAGTTGACATCATTTATCTCCTCATCCCTTATTGTTTCTGTTCACCATGTCACTTACTTAAGGAAATTAATATCTATGAAAATACTATTTCCATTTTCTCCTACCCTATTATTGACATTTTCATATTTGTTTTTGAGCCAATTATTGTATATACATATGGTAGGGCTGTCGAGATGTAGGACGTGAGTGAAGCAGGTATTACAGTACTGTTCACTGTTAAACTTAAAGTGATGCATGGTGGTTGCTAGAGGGGTACTGGCTGTGTTATTATTGTGCAGAAGTGAGTGTTGTGTATGGCAAAGAGAGAGCAAAAGGATAATGTGTGCAGTGCACACAGGTATATTAAGAAATATGAATATGTAGAATGTTAGACCAGGTGTAACTTTGTGGTAGCCTTCCCAGTGTGAAGGTTGGCCCCAGTAAGTAATATGTTACATATCATGTGTAGCTTGTCTAAGTCCACATTTAAAGCAGGTGTCATGGTATTGTAAGAGGTTAAAGAATTTCCCACATTAAGTTATAGTTAGTACTACATTAAGTTATAGTTAGTACTCAATAGGAGTATGTTTTGATTTTGCTTACCTGTTAAATGCAACTCAGTAGGCACTGAGGAAGATGTGTAACTTTAATGTCTGGTTAGTTAATACCATTGACACATATTGTCCAGTTGTCCTATGTATATGTTAATTGGCAAACAGATGAAGCAAGTAATAGATCTGTGTTTAATTTTTTTTATTTATCGGGTCTTAACTTGTTTTATTTAACATATTTATAAGGTCTCTTGTTTAAAGTCACCTATTAAGACCTGGATTGGTTTACATTTCAGTTTGTGGAGAGTGATGCAGATGAGGAATTGCTTTTTAATATACCATTCACTGGCAGTGTTAAATTAAAAGGTGTAATAGTAGCGTCCGAGGACTCTCCCTCACATCCTTCCAAGTTGAGATTGTGAGTTACTGACATTAAAAAAAGTGTGATCACACCTTAATCCCCGATGAGGTAGGCAGACTGTAGAACACTCCCATGTTTCACCAGTTACATTTACGTCCCACTATGGATTAGGTGGTGACCCTATTGCCATATACCGGGCACATATACAGAATCCGAGCTACTACTAGAAAATCTAAATTAGAAAATTGAAATTTTCTTTATTTAATTTTATTTACTTAATTCTGTAATTTACACTTTATAAAAAATGACATTAAGAAGTATGCCTTGTTGGTGGCAAGACTGACGGCCGATCGGGAGGCCTTGGGCATCACACCCGGGTCCGGTACTACTAGATTTTTATAATTCAGCATTTTCAATAGTAGATTGGAGTCTGGATATGTGCTCAGTGTATGGCTGTATGAATCACTACCTATTCCATTGTGGGATGTAAACATTGTTGATGATACATGGGAATGTACTACACTCCTCTGCCTACCTATTCGGGAATTACTGGCGTGATGTTACGTTTTTATTCTTTAGTTGTAATGATAGTATTGGTTGGTAATTGGTATTACAATATCAGTTTAAATGCCCATAGATTTAAGAACAAGCCCAACATGACTTTTGATGATGTGTCCGTGGAGGCAGCTCAAGAATTTGAATTGCAAAAAGACACCGAGGGTGTTTTGGAGTATACACCAAAGTAAGAATACATTACAATACTTTTTATTTTGTTTACTTAGAACAGGATGCACTGACAAATAAAGGGTAACAGCATTACCGCTAAAAGCATAACAGCTGCAGTCACATAACATGTAAACTTGTTATCTGTGATTGTCTCCTACGGGTTAAATAACATTATTTTTTCAGAATTATGGTATTGGTACCTTCTACAACTTATGATTTAGAATATTTAGATGATGTTAAGGAGAAACAAGAAGATTAAATTTTTTTCGTGATAATTTATAAATGATTTAAGCCTAATATGTTTAATATGTGGACTGAAGCGGTTTTGTTTTTATACCCTTCAAATCATAATTATATTCAAAGAAGACTTGATAGTGAGTTTCTATCATTTTGATTATAAGAACAAATCATGTTTTCATATTAATGTTATGAATGATAATGTAATTCTACAATTAGTTCATATCAAAATAATTTTGTGTCATTTATTTTGTGAAATTTATTTTGTGTCAATTATTGTCAATTATTCAATTTATTCTGAGGAATAACAGATATAACTTTTGTACAAAAAAAATAACACGAGAAAAGTATTTAAAAATAGGCAAGTTTAAATTTAAAATGTAAGTTGTGTAACATCAAAACTATTAAACTCCCTTAGGTGTGTAATTTCCGAAAGTCGGTGCTTAGCTTACCCTTACATGGCAAGTTGAATATTGCTGCCAAATCGAAATCAATCAGATGAACAGTTCTTATGGGTGGAAATGGCTTATTAGATAAATGTATTTTTATTTGCAAACAGATTATTATGGAGATGACATTTACCTAGATCAATTTTAATAGTAAATTGTGTCATGTTCATTTATATTGCCAACTAAGCAGATAGTAAGGCTGACATGAGTACATGTAATTATGGACAATGTTACATTTTACATACTGCCTCGTTGGTCGAGTCGGTTGCAAGTGCGACTGTCGATCGGGAGGTCTGGGTTCGATTCCCGGGTCGGGCACTACTAAATTTTCTAATTTAGTTTTTCTATTAATCTAGTAAAGTCTGGATATGGTGCCCGATGTATGGCAATAAGCTCATCACCTATTCCATATTGTGACGTAAACGTAACTGGTGAAATGTGGGAGTGTTCTACATTCCTCTATCTACCTCTTATGGAATGACAGGCCTGATGTTACGTTACACTACACAAACCTAGTAGTTTAATTTTAGGCACAATTCATGTAAATTGTTTGATGGCAGATTGACCTCACAAAGTAACACCAACATCCCCTTTCTTGCAGGATCGTTACATTTTCATCTGTATCACATTTGACTATGCATTTTCCTAGTAACTTTGGAGCTGGAACAACAAAGATTTATTACATTGGCCTCAAAGGCGAGTGGACACCTGGTCACAGACATGGAGTCACAATTTGCACATATGAAGCTAGACCTAATCTTGATGACCACAAGTTAAAGCACTTGGACACTGTGGGTAGACACGTTGACTAACATTAAGAACACCATAATTGTGGCTTTTGTATTATATAGTGTTGTAATAAACCGATTCAAAAGTAATAATTTGTTATTATTTTGTTCTCAATCATGGACCATATGTAATAACATCGACGTCATTACAATTTCCTATGGTGTAATTTTGTCAAAGTGCTACGAGGTTCTTTGACCAAATTATTGATTCAAACATTATTTTAAAGCTTACATACTGTGCTTTTGACGAAAAATAGAAAAAATAGTGATGTTTTTGTTAAATTGTTATTTGAAGGAAAATATAAAATTTTACTGCCTCCGGTCAGTCTGTCTTTCATATTATTAAAATTTGACTGCTTCGTTGGTCAGGTTGGCTGCAAGCGCGACAGCCGATCAGGAGGTCCTGGATTCAATTCTCGGGTCGGGCACTATAAAGTATTTCTAATTTAGATTCCTAGTAAGTACCAATTCACATTACGTTCGAAGAGACCCAACCCAAGTTGTACTAGGGACTACTATTGGGAAACAGACGCACTCAAGGTATTCCACTCCTTGACTGTCTGAATCAGAACCGGTGAAGAAAATCGCTTGGTTCCGGTTAGCGAAACGTCTACCTGAATTTAACGAAACCCCGCAGTAGTTGTGGACGTCCGATAGTAAAATAGGGCAGCAGGTATCATATCATGGAGCTGCGCATTCCTAAAACGATATCCTATGTAACAGCGTTAAACAAGCCTTATGACGTCACTTTTCTAAATTCTATAGTCTTGTTACTGAGGTTTTCTTAACCTATTAGTCTTTTGGCTTATTTCTCCGCTGTGTCTAAAGCGTCTAGCCGATACTTCGTAGATTCACCCCAAAGGTGGCAGCGATACCTACTCATGCTGTGATAACCAGTGTTGTTTTCTTTAACCCTTTTATTACATAAAGAGTGCTATTCGACATTATAAAATTAATAACTAAAACCACGTCCAAATCAGATCAACAGTTTTTGAGAAAATCTACAAACACGTTGTTACATGCATTATAGTCGAATACTGAACCTACTTTTTAGGAAGTTCATTTATAAAGAAAGATGCATATCTTAATCTTAGGGCCGTCCGCGTGAGGCTCTGAACGGGAGTGGGGGTTCTGCTGAAATTAAGATATAGACATTGTTATCTTAAACTTGTTATCCTTAAGCTTCTAAAGTTCCTTTGTTAGTCTTAAACCTCACCACGTATCGTATCGGCCCCTTACCTTCTATCTTAATTATATATAATTTTCGTGTCACGTTGTTGGTCCGCCATGAACTTAATTAAGTAATTGAATCGATTTCAACAAAATTTTGTAGATAGGCACGTATTGCAAATAACGAAAAAAAGGGGGTCTGGCTGTGTTATGGACACGGTTTGTTCTACGTGAATACGTTATTCACGTTCAACAAACTCGTTAAGGGTAAAGTTTCTATATAAAATATTATTTACAGTCGTACCAGTTGCATTCATTATTTTCCGTTGCCGGTGCTGTTTGACTGGATCATATGGTGTTTCATTGGTACCATGCGATTGCTGTTGAGAAGCCCGTTCCAACCGTATACGATTCTTGTATTTTGAATTGGCTTTCCGACGCGTATAGGGCGATATTATATTTTTTTTAATATTTTATTTTTATTTTAACACATACTCATAGTCACAATTTGTTACTAATATTATATATATAATCGATAGATTTTGATAAGAGCCGACGATTAAAACTTAAATAAACGTCGTAGATTTACCGCATCGAAAGTTATACAAAATGGAAATCTCGATACGCATCAAAATGGCGGGGCTGTTCCCTCCCCGCGCGAGACGTCTTACAGTCCTTACCTATTGTAATGAATTCTTTGATTCTTTAGCTATCCTGTGGTATAATTGAATTTTGGCTGGGGATGATAGATGTATAGCTACAACACGAAACTGTATCGCCCATTTTGTTATCATTAATTTTTTGGATTGCGTCCCTATGGAAGTAATTTTAAAGACGTTATTCACGTCAAAAAAGAAAAGTAACATCATGCGTGTAATCCCCGAAGAGGTAGGCAGAGGATTGTAGAACACTCCCACGTTTCACCAGTCACTTTTACGTCCCACTATGGAATAGGTGGTGAGCCTATTGCCATATATCGGGCCCATATCCAGACTCCGGGCCATAACTAGAAAGTCTACATTAGAAAATTTAGTAGTGCCCAACACCGGAAATCGAACCCAGGACCTACCGTTCGGCAGTCACACTTGCAAGTCTTGCAACCAACACGACCAACGAGGCATTCGAAATAAAAAGGGCATTTGAAATAAAAAAATAAATTATTGATAAAGTTTATTAATTAATTTACTAGTTCGAAGTAGTAGGGATATACAAACGCTTACTGCACTGCACGTCACCGCCATCACATGTGCAATAATAGATACATTATTTTTGTGGCTCACTGATTTTCAATTTTTCGTTTTATTTTATTCCAGTTATTTAGAAAGAAAGAAAACATTTATTTCGAACTATTATATTACAATATAGAATATCTACATAATGTTACACTACACGATCGACTCTCAGATACTGTCTATTTTTTTTTTTATTGGCAGTGTTTATTATTCGTTATTAATTACATATTGACTATTTATCATAATCACTTGTACTCAGTCCTTATAATAATCATTTATGCCTAGCACCTGTGTTACAAAGTTTCACAGTTATCTGTATACTGTATTGTTTCTTAAACTGCGGAACGGCTGTCACTTCGTGTTGGCGTGCGCCGTCCTCCAGGCGCGCCGGTTGCCGCGGCGCCCGCCGAGGTAGTAGCGGCCGCGCGCGTGCGGCGGCCGGCGCACGGCGTTGGGCACCGCGTCCACCCGGCCGCCGGCGAACGGACTCGCTGTCGCCAAGCCCGGCCGCCTCCTCATGCAAACTGCGCACCTATCAAATAAATAAACACATTGCAACTTTTCACCTACGTAGTCTGACAATTATTATTTCATTTACTAAATAAAAATTACATAAGTATTATTATTCTAATACAACAGAAGTACTCTACAAGTACGTATTATTTATATTCTAATACAATAGAAACAATAAATGAAATATAATTTAGGTTAAAATTATCCTATTAAGCAATTTGGTTATCAAAGTTATTTTTTTAGTACTGCTAGGGGTGCGTTCCACTAAGTATTCAGGACGATCACGCTCACGACTACGGAGTTTACCGTTCCACTTAGTTCCGAGCGTTGAAATCGTAAACCCAAGTGGAATGAATTAGGAAACGTTTAGAGCGTTAAAGTATAATAACAAATGGCGAGCTAGAAATATATAGCAAAAGCTTTAAGAGGTTAGTTTACAATGTGTACATCTTAATAATAAATTCTAATAATTTTTAGTTAATTAGATTTACATTGAAAAAAAGTATATTTCAATTTTTAAATATTTAATATCAGTGGAGTATCTCATAAATTATATCTATGTCTTTTGAGGTGACAGTAGGACATTTGATATTGATTATTGACATCCTTATTACCTTGATGTATTAAAATGCCGCTAACGATCACAACGCTCACTACGACTCTACGATCTAGGTCTTTAAACGGTCGTCGCGAGCTTGACGTGAGCGTAAGTCATGACGTCATTAGTGCCGTTTTCACCGCGACCAAAACGATCATAGGCGTCATGTGGAACGCCCAAATAGTATTTTAGGCGTTGTGAACATTTAGTGGAATGCAGCCTAAGAAAACCTTTACGTATCACAGTGGTCCCGCATCTAGCACTAGCAATGGTTTACGTGACTTTGTGATCGTCTAAAATGTTTTTATGCAAATATTAAGCAAACCTGCTAATTTTTGATACATGATCTGCCTTAAGAGTTTCTTGTGTAGGTGTTTCGAACATTCTGTTGTCGTCTATGATCGACAGCCAGTAGGAGACCGAAGTAGCGAAGTAATTACAGCGACCAAGTCCGTTGCACTCAATAAAAGGTCTAATGCGAAAATCGCGTAAACAAGAGCCAGGGGATATCAAACTCTGGCCCGAGGAG
>DWFO01002275.1:0-14033 GCA_018246595.1 Mimoniades nurscia nurscia | reverse complement strand
CTCGGAGTCTGGATAAGTGCCCGGTATATGGCAATAGGCTCACCACCTATTCCATCGTGGGACTTAAAAGTAACTGGGGAAACGTGGGAATGTTCTACATTCCTCTGCCTACCTCTTCGGGGATTACAGGCGTGAAGTTACTTTTTTGTGTATATTATTAACGTCTCAGTCAGTATTACGGCTGCCACGGCTTTGCGTGTGACAAAATGTTACTAGATGGTACTCTGAATACATTCTATCGGATCATTATATTCATTCAGTAATAATAATTACTTCGTGTTACATCACCACATGCCGGATCCACATAATGTTAAGAAGCAATTTTAGCTTAAAAGAAAGATTTTTTGATTTGAGGATTATCGATTTACACAACATGTTCTGCACTGATTAATGCTGTGACCACAAAGTGTCATTACATAGGCTGGAGACCCACTCGAAAAATTGTGCTTAATAAAAAAACGTAGCGAAGTCCAAATCTTCTTTGTGGAGAAAAAGGCTGACCATTGAACGCAGTTCATGCTCACCAAACGTCGTTCTTATGAAGTTTCACGCGCGCCATCAGAATAAAACAGCGATTAGAATTCCGCTGATCTTACAGTTTGGAAAGAATCCTTCAGGGATTTCATCGAGAAGCTGTGTAACTTTTCTTTTTCAAGTTGGATTTTATTGATCATCACTTTGCAATTTACTTTGTTGAGGGATTTAATGCATATTTTTTTTCAACATTGGCTATATTAACTGGAAAGTCGCGATGTAACTGATCTACATGTAATATTATCTACATTGTTTAAGCGTACACTTGTAAGTAAATGTAACGTACAGATCTGTAATTGAAAATAAATTATTATTATTATTATTAAAAAAAAAAAATTGATGTGCATTTAAAGAATAATGTCTAAGTATAATATTACATATTTTCGCTATTAATTTAGCATAAAACTACCTATCCTTTTAACTATAAGATCAACATGATATTGTCCATTAAATTACCTACGTATGTATAAAATAATATGTTTTCTTTTCTTAGAGATAGTGAAATTCTAAATATTATTGGTCGTGGTTTTCAACCTATGTACATTGACTAGTATATTACATTGATATATCTAGAGCTCAACGTGCCAGAAAACAACGCTAGAATTCATATAATCCTACATTCTCTATACCAAAAACTTCAAGAATAATAATTCTTCACTTCTGAGAATGGAATTTTATTTTCGTCATTTGAATCGACCCATTTCCATGTTCGATATGTGCCCGGAACCGTTGAGGCGGAGCGCAACATTTGGCTCGGATTTCTTCCAATGTGATTCGATATTTACCATTTGAGAAAATCGTCTATACGCCTACCATCCTATCTTTTTCCTTATTATTCCTAAGTACCAAAAGGTGAATGGCATAACTTAATGTAACATGTAACATAGATCTCTTGTGAATTATTTATAAGTTTATAACTTGCATTGCTGTATTAAATCGCCTGTAAGTAAGCATTAATTAGATATTTTAATGTTACATGTTTTGTTTTGTTTTGTTTCGTGACTGGCTCGTTGGTCGTGTGAGTTGCAAGTGCGATTGCCGATCGAGGGGACCTGGGTTCAAATCCCGGGTCGTGCACTATTGGATTTTTCTAACTTGCATATTTCAGTAGGGGCCAGGAGTCTTGATATGTGCCCGGTGTATAGCAATAGACTCATCAACTATTACATAGTGATATTACGTTACGAGTACGTTAAATAATTTTAAATTTTCATGCCAATTGTCATTAAGTCGGCCCTTTGTAATACTTTTACAATAAAGGATAAATAAATGAGAGTTCCAATTAATTGCCAATGATTATAGGCATGATGATGATCATAAAATCTTTTTAGATCGTATTCTTCTAGATACGGGAGGAAAACAAAATTAAACAAGCCAAGGTAATTTCATAGTCAACTTACAGTTTTCTGACATTCATATTAATTTCGAGATAAACGCCCAAGTACTCTTTAAAAAGTCCAAGTACTATCAGTCCAGTAGAATCAATCAAACACGAAACTACTTCCAGTCGAGAGTGGCGTCAGTCGGCATCATTACGTAATAGCCTTGATTTAATCCTTAATTTTAATTAATTCCCTTTCGGAATACTTTTAACAATCACCGATGTTACTTCAATCAATAAATTGGTTCAAAGCAGGTAAAATTTATATTGTTTGCACTGCTATTGTATAATATTTAAAAGCAGCTTCTTTTATTATTACTCATATGGACATCATCACGTCAAGTCAAATAAAAGAAGCACAACATTTTAAATTTCAAGACATTGGATTTATATGGTATGTTATGAATTTGAACTAGGAATTGCAGTCTGAAGATGCTCCGATAGATAACAATGGAATAGCTGACGCATTAGGTTCAAAGTACGTAATATGTATATTAGTTCACTAGACCTCTCACTCCGGGAACCCGGGTTCAAATGCTAGCGAGAAACTCTTTACCGAATGTGCATTTTAAATCTAAATATGACTTGCTATAACGGTGAAGGTAAACATCGTGAGACAACCAGCACAAATTACAGTTCTCAAAAAAATTTGTTCCCTAAGGCCGTGTGAAGTCTGCCAACCCGCACTTGGCTAGCGTGGCAGACTATGGACTTAACCCTCTAATTTTCAGAGGAGAGCCATGTTCCAACATTGGAAAGAAAAAAAAAGGATCGAAAGAAAAATTGGAGCATACATCGCCTCTTTTCTTCAATGACGTGATAAGTCCGATAGTTTTTTTATATTATTTTCTGGAAGAATGTAACAACTATCTTTACTTTAAATTATGCCAATTTTATTCTTAATTTATTCATTACATTAGCAAAACTTTCTTATTATTTCAGAAAGTTTAATTACTAAAATGTATTGTAAATTTATTGTAAACCGTGAATAAAGATTATTATTATTATTAATATTAAATTAAGAGAAATATACAATTCTTTTAGATACAATCTTTTTTTGAAAGTTAAAAAACAGCCTGGTGTAAAACTATATTACGTTATTGAAACAAAGAGGCGACATCGTCATAGGTCTTACTGAGTGGCGAGTAATAAGGAAAAACTGATTAGAACACACAAACGCAAATGGATAATTTAATCCAACAAGAGGACCCTGAACTGAAACAAATAAAAAAATCCTTTTACGGTGTTCTACAGTTCATACATACATATTAATTCCATCATTATGAATAAAATGTCTGTCGATGTAGTGGAATACTTCTATATCGACAGGAATTAGGTCAAGAGTACTTTTAAAAGACGAGCATGTTTTATAACTCTACTGAAAGTTAATGAGAAGAAAAAAGTTTTTTAGTGTTCTAACCGACCATCAATCTTAAGCTTTACCTAACCTTCCGGGATACTGGCGTGATACCATGTATACAAAAATAGTAGATTGTTCGTGTTTAGACTTAGAAATCTAAAAAACAGTGAAAAGAACATTTGAGGGCCCGATTTGGTGGCACCCAATTACCGCTAATTCATTAGGATGCCTGCTATATCATCATAGGAAAACAAATAGTTTATAATGCAAACGTAAATATATGTTACATACAATATTTACCAGTTGCAAATTATACATTTGACTCTTGATGACTCTGGTGACGGTGAAATCATTAGAATTTAAAGTTGGATGCTATAAACGTAATTATACGGACCGTATCATTGGAAATGCCATTAAGCGTTCGTTTCTCCCATTTTATTCGTTGAGATATGGTTATTACAACAGAAATGAATTATTCATCACTGCACGAGTTTTTTGATAGAACCCCATTATTCTCCAGACGGGATTATAGCGTTAACATTGTTTGTATGCTACGGCTTATTAGTCTACAACTGTTGTTCTATTATTAACACAGTATCAAAGGATTAAGTATTCGCAGTACAGTATCATGCGTAAGTCCTGAGGAATTTAGCGGAATGGATCAAATGTTCAAGCGATTACGTGTCATTCAATATGAATGGAATATTAATATAGTTCTAATGCATGTATATAATTTAATGTACTGTAAAATAATTGTTTTCTAGTTGCAATTGTATTCTAATGCATGTATATAATTTTATATACTGTAAATTACTTGTTTTCTAGGTAACAGTGTTTTTTCTGACTCTGGTATCTTTCCTCTGTTGAAACACAAGTTTCACTCTCAGAATGGAACGGTTAAGGCCATAGTCTACCATGTTGGCCAAGTGCGTGTTGGCTGACATCACATGCCTTTAGAGAATTGTTTTTATAAACTCTAAGTTGTGCAGAGTTCCTACCGATGTTTTCTTTCATCATCATAACAAGTGATATTTAAATTCTAAACGCATATTTTTTAAATAAGTGCACGCCTGGTTTGAACCCGTGCCTTCGGAGTAGGAGGCTGAATTTCAAACAAGTAGGCTATCACAGGGTACAGTTTATAATTGTGTAAAATAAGTTAATCGGTAAAAGACACAAAAAGGAATATATAAGTAGGATTTATAAGCTTTCTTCTCATATTCTATTAACTTTTAAGCAACGTAGAATTCAACAACCACCGCATTAGGTCACACTTAGTTGATACAGAGATGACAGCCTCATTTGAGAGTATTTTAATGTGGGTAGTAGTATCATACTTAATGGACAATAGACAGTGCTGCCACGTATTTGGGAACTCTATCGTCTATGTAAAAGTACTGTTGTCTTTAACACGTCGTTGTCGAAAATTCAATGAAATTTTTTATCTCTTTTTAATCTGGATTTAATATCCAATAAGAATTCCCATAGTCCTGCGTCACATGACTCAGAATATTTTCTTGTTAAGTAATCAAGTCTGTTTCTTAGAAAAATTGTAAATGTCCGATTGCAAAATAATTTATACAAATATACATATATTACAATTTTCACACTACTTATGTTTAAAAGTCTGGTACCTTTACGGAGTAAATCGCTAAAAATATTGTTATTTTCAATTTGGAGATTTATAGAATTTTGGTAAAGGATAAAGACTATAAAATGGAAGAACCCCAAAATTTTTCAATTCGGATATACAGAAAGAAAAATATAGATTCAAAGGATTTTATAGACACAGTATCAAACATTTGATAGTGGAAGTAAAATATTTTTTACAGCTAATATTACAGCCAGGAGATTTCAGCAGCGTAGGCGATGGGTAGAACTGTGCTCTGTGATTCCCAACCCACATGCACGGCGTGATATGCGTGCCAGGTATCTGTGGCATAACCTCTCCTCGAAGGCCTATATATAGCAGAGGACTGGAAAATATTATTGTTTACTTTTAATATCATAACGCGATTACACCTAACGCCTCCGTTAATACGTTAGGCAAAGTTGACACTGTTAAGATTGTACATACAATAACACACAGGATTCAGGATACTAGTAAACTACTTAACATTAAGAAATCACTGCTCCTTAATGTTAAGCATGTTATAATGTTAAGCAACAATATAATAAGTTAAGAAAAAGAAGTAACTTAACGCCTGTAATCCCCGAAGAGGTAAGCAGAGGAATGTAGAACATTCCCACGTTTCACCAGTTAAGTCCCACGATGGAATAAGTTAATAATGTATGAATTCTAAGAGAACACTAAAAAAAATTAAAAAATTTATAAATGTGTTGTATAAATCGCGCTATCAATTTTATCTCACCAAAAAACCCGTTGAAAATATGAGGAGACTTTAGCGAATGCTCTGCAGGTCTCGTTAAATTTAATTGCTAAAGAAGACCGTTACAGAACGTTTTAATAATGCAATAAATTCCATTTAAGCGATACAAAAGTGCGTCCTCCTCCAATTCCAGATACCAGAATTTGTATTTTTGTTGTTTGTGCCCGGTGACGTCTTTCCTTGGAGCTCCATTTTTCCATTGAAAGTTTTCACTTTAACTTTGCTCTGCTGCGATTTAATTTATTGGAACCATTTGGAATATAACAAAAACATGAGAAGTCTGGAAAACTACGCGGTATGCTCACAGGAAATGCAGCGATTATGTTTAATTAACAAACCATTTACTTTATTAGGTATAAAATAATAGTTTTCTTCCAAACAAATATTTGTGCCTATAACATTATACTCTTAGGAAAATATGTTAAGTGAACAAAAACATTCAAGGCTGCTACAATGCTATGTACAAAATGGGTATCAGCAAAAAAATAATATTCATTCAAAATGAAAAAAATGCACATATTATTATTACATTTTCTTCATTATATTTAATTGCTCCCTGAAATTGTTCGTTTGTACTTATTTATATCTACTGATGGACTGATTGGTTGGAATGAGAAATTTTAAGAACTGTTTAAGTAATTTTTTAACTCTGTAAATGTCCTAGTTTTTAATGTGGCTCACTGATAAATGATCCTAAACCATTAATCAAACATGTCTTGGACAAATGCAGTGGTCAGATGCTTGTGAAAAAAATTACTAAATGCTATATGTTAGAAATTTCTCCATTCATTACGTTTTCATCAAAACTTGAACAGATGCGATACCCGAATCATGGCCGTAGTTCATCGTAGGCACTGGATAGTGCGGTTTGGCAAACTTTACGAGTACGCGTTACAGATAACATTATACCGAACTCTCAAAAGCCTAAAGTCCTATATAGAATCGCTGAAATCACAAGCGAAGAAGTTTGCAACAAATAATCAGATAACAATTAGTGGGTACAATTAAGCTTTTACAATTTAATAGTGGGTTAAGAGGCATTCGAAAGGAAATCTTAATTTGTGGGTTCTCCGACGCACCTCTAGGTTACAATTAGGCGGATGCGGTCTCAATTGGCATAGTTTGCGTTGATTGTTCGGAACGCGGGGTCTCAACGACTCCGGACTGTATTAAATTGCGGAATAACTGTTCGATCGTCGAAACGGGCCGTTTGTATGCGAATTTGCAAATTCATTACTTTATTGTGGTTCCAATTAGGGGAACATGATCCCACAAACAGGTTTAAAGACTAACGAAGGACTTTGCTTGTCCCTCGGGAAGTTTACTTCTTGTCAGCGACATAATATTAAACAAAGGTTTTTTTTATCATTTGAGTAATTTTATACTTGGGTCTACTTTAACATTATGGATTCTGCGACAGTTGCGATTGCCATGGTGCCTTGCCTCACCAGCTATTCTCCAGCATAGACCTCTTCTTGACAAATGTAGGCTGCCCTTCAGTTAAGTACACGAGTGACAATATACGCAAAATGGCTGTCTTGCTATGTCGGGTCATTTGTCATATTGTCGCTTATGTGCGTGTTGATAATAATGATACGCGGGTATTTTACCACGTCTTAAATTATCAGAAGATAGTTTGATATGTTTTCAACTTGATATAATATTAGCAAATATTAAATACTACGTTTTATATATCATCCAATTGTATACTTTAATTAATAGCTTGCCCGTTGCTGCAGTGGTTAGTGAACCCGACTATTGCCTCGGTTATCGCGGACTCGATTCCCACCATGAATAAATATTTGTGAGATGAGCACAAGTATTTGTTTTCTGTATAAAATTGTATTTATTTTGGGTGTAACAAAATAAAAAAATGTCTAGTTAGGTATATATTTATATGTATAAATATGTGTTTTTTAATAGCCGTGTGGCTACCGTACCAAAATCTCTATTGTTACTTAATTTGAGCTCAGGTGTCCGTGTGTGCAAATGTCCTAAGTTATCATTATACTAGCATTATTATTCAACAGCTAAGACTACTTTAATATCTTCTCTTTTTATCGTTGCCTCTATCCTTTTCTCGCAGTAGTTTCCCGACGCTTCTGTTCATAGCTAGGCAAAGTTGGCGCTTCAAACGTTTGTTTTCCATTTGCAACTTTCTGTCCTGGCGAGTTGGCAAAGTTTTTATTGACGCCGCAGTGACGTGAGAGGTTTAAGCTCTTTTGTGCTATACTTGTTACTTTTAAGAAACTAACACTAACAGTTATATTGCATTAGCCCCTTACTTTACTTTAGTGTAATTAGCAGGTAGTATTGATATGGCATGTTAGTAAATATTGTCACGTAATCAAATGGTAATCCATATAAGCGACCTCATGAGTCTTTCGTTCACCACGAAAACGAACTACATATATCTAACCTTAAAAAAACCTCCAAAGTTCGGAAATAGCCAGGACTAGGGCTATGACTCGTATTAAAGACCACTTGAGAGGATAGCTGACATGTAAACCATCAAAATATTTTGCGTCTTTCACTTTTTGCATTTGCCACGATGACAACAAAATATGATAAATAAATTCGATTTTCAACTGCTTGGTGATAAAATCTTTACACGTTGTTCAATTCTCAGGTCATTAGATCAGCAAAGCCCATTTATAGCGTCAGATACACTTTAAATATTCCGTGTTTTCATCGGAAGGATGTTTATGTGATCAACTTCCCATAACATTCATGTTAATTTTTACCAACCGGATCACTTAATTCTTCTAAGTGTCTATACTAACTCATAGTATTTTTGACGATTTATACAAAGTGTAATATTACACTTGCCGTGGATTAATATATGTTAGTATAGCCTCTATTTTGGTCAAGGTTGGTCCGTTTATCCAAAATATCCTACTAGAGCGTATCCATCGTAAAAGCAGCTCACGGTCAATAAGATAAACGTAACATACGACGTTACTCCCGACGAGGGCCGCGGGTTATCGGCTTTAATGCCTTTTAAGGAGGAAATGGAGCGAGTTCAGTAAAATTATTTCTCTTTAGGTAAAATTTTACTAGCTACTAATATGGAAAGTAACATCACGCCTGGAATCTCTGAAGTGGTAGGCTGTGTAGTGAAGTACACTTCCAATTGCACCAGTTACGTTTACGTTCCACAATGGAATCGGGGGTTAGCTTATTGGCCATACGAGGCCATTACGAAAAATTTTAATTAGAATTTCTAGTTAGAAAAATGCCTCGTTGCCGCGTTGTGTTGTGTTTGTTGCAAGTGCGACTGATGATCGGGAGGTCCCGGGTTCGATTCCCGGATCGAACATTACAAAATTTTCTAAGTTAGATTTTCTAGTAGTGGTTCGGAGTTTGGAGATGTGCCCGAAGCATGGCAATAGGCTCACCACCTATTCCATAGTGGGACGTAAACGTAACTGGTGAAACGTGGGAATGTTCTGCATTCCTCTGCCTACGTCTTCGGGGATTACAGGGCACATATCCAAACTCCGAGCTACTACTAAAAATGTAAATTAGAAAAATCTAATAGTGCTCGACGCGGAATTGGAATCCAAGACCTCCCAATGGACAGTTGCGCTTGCAACCAACACGACCAACGAGGCAGTGGTGTTCATAAATTAAACTATAAGTAAAATAACTTTAACTAAATCTATTAATTTGTTAGACATAATATTGAATTAAATTTAAGCTACAAATCGTACAAAAATAAATTCGAAATTTTAGGCATAATTTTAGCTTAATTGAATATTATGTTCTTGACTATAATTGCAATGACAATTCGAAATTAAGTTTTTTTATGAGAACAATGCCTGTCCGTCTGTTTGGGCATCTGTGTGTGAGTGCGCTAGAGGTGAAGTCATCAGTAATTTCCCAAGTGAGGATCGCATCAGTTGGAAGCGGTTTGTAAAACAAGTTTTAGTTATATCTAAAATGTTTTTACACCATCGTGCTGTAAACCTCTGAATAGCTGACATATACGGTGACAGATCTGTTTCATAATTATACAACTATCTTAAATAGAAATACAATAATTGTTATAAATGTATAATGAGTTATAATTAATGCTATGCATGATTATGTAATATCTAGGAACATCTGATTCCAAATGAGGTAGAGGCTATGCTATGGTGACCAGACGACTTATGAGCTGCATATGCGTATGTACGTATGTAGATAAATTTAAAACGATGCGTCAGAATAGTATTCCTAATTTTACACTTCGTACAAATAATAATTCCCATCACATCCATATTTGTCCTGGCTGATAGCGCGGCGAATCAGTCGACCAACGTACCATTCACATATTTTGTATAATTTTGTATATATTTTGTAATATTTTGAGTAACTGGTGAAACGTGGGAATGTTCTACATTCCTCTGCCTACCTCTTTGGGGATTACAGGCGTGAAGTTACTTTGTATAATTTTGTGAAGTTTTTCTGGGAACACTTCTTCTTAGTGTGTCGACGACAAACACATTTTATAACAAGTCCCTAAATGGTTTTAGCCCAGAATGTTGCCACGCTGACTGCATCAGCACTGGCAGTCATTAGGTCGTCCTGGGTGCAGGTATTAGGGCACGCAGGACACGATTTGAGGTGGTCCATCGTTTGGGGGGTTCCGCACAAACAGGTTTGGCTATTGCTGTCTATGAAACCCCAGCTGATCACTGAGAACACTGAGAACCATTTAGTAGATTAGTGATCACAGTTCTAATAATTTGGTTGTTTTGAGTTTGTTATAAATATTGCTATTATTGTTCTTGTCACCCTCGCGAAATTGTTAACATAGCGTTTTGGTAAAATGTAAAATTAATCCTTTAGGTTCTAAAATCGGCGTGCATGTATGAAGTGACTGATAAATGTAGATGAAGCGCGGCAGGTGTGTAAGGATGGAGACATTTGGCGCTCGGTACTATCTGCCTACCCAGTGAGGGACCTGGCGTGATGATATGAATAAATGAACCCTTTAACACATTTGTGCTATTTTCAACAGCAACAATCCTGTTCAAGAAAACAGAGTGTAAAGATAAGTTGAAACTACGACAAGAAGTATTAACACCAACACCATAATTATGTAACAAATACATGCCACAGACAATACATATACAGTAGGAACATTGCGACATAGTACCTATTCAGAATTAGACGTAAGTCAATCTTAGGGGTGAAGACAGTGGGTAAGGATGGGGGCGTGTTTTAGCTTATTATCGATGAATTTGGTGATGAGTGATCGTAGCGAGACCGGTGGGCGTTCGGCGTTGAAAATTTAAATGTATTTTGTTCGTATTTTCATAATTGGGCGCGAGGGGGTGAGGGGGGTAGCGGTGGTGCCGCGGGCGTCATCGCCTGGCGGGGGTATTTAATGATTATACGGTGACTGCTACCTGATTGCTGCCCTACGCGTACCTGCTATCGATAAAACTAATTGATGTGGGAACACCTACAGCGACGCGAGGTTTTATTATGGAAGTTGTTCCTTTTTTGTTTTTAATCCTATAATACATGTTTTCGTAACTCGCCTTTTTTTAAAGTTTGAAATAATGAAATAAGAAACATGATGTATAAGTAGGTTGCTTCAGTGTAATTTTACACACAAAAATATACAATTGCTTAAAACTGAGTTTAGCCTGTACCTCAGCATATAAAAACACATGTTGGTAACTATAATTGACATCAAAGATAAACATATTAAACAATATACCAATCTAAATATTACGAACATGAAAAACATAAGTCTATCAAATCTGATCTCAAAACGCTCACCAACTATTTTAGGTAGTTTGAAGCAGAGCATTGAAGCGCTTAGCTCTGGCTTCGAACTATCGACTGTCGATACGCCGGCCGATAGGCTGTGTCGCGGCGTTATCACTCGCGGGGAGGCAACACTACGGTGCCGGGCCCCGGGCGGGGGCTCGCGAGGGTGGCAACACTGCAGTACATAGTCCATGTATCAGCACACAGAGTACATACCAGGGAACCAGCACGTACATAGGTGGTCGCTGCCGAAATTTTGCAGCATTTTGTATTGAAAACTAGGTTATACTACAATTTATATCGTCTATCCGCAGAACCTGAATCGACAACGACTGTCATTTGCCGGTGAATTTCCAACGCGTGTTTGTAACATTATTCTGTTAATAATGTGCAATTCAAGTTATAATATTATATATTTTTATGAAATATTTTGTTTCGTAATAAGATTACTAATCTTACATCTGTAAGAGCTTATTGGTTTCGGTTTGAGCCTAATTCCTCGGTCGGTGTTTAGGCTGAATTGTTTTTGGCACGAACTCATTACTTGACGAAGCTAAGTATTTCGTTGTTTTATTGAGAATTACCTTAAGTAAACCTGCGTGCGAAAAAAATTCTGTTCAATATCAAATCTCCCAACTGGCAATACATCCAATGATGAACAAAGTCAAGTCCAAGAAACGAATGAGAAAACCATATCAATGGATGTAATGGGATGATTCATGTAGAGATGACTGAGATGGGAACTGTTGCAAAACTCTTCTCGGGTTGTATTCTTTTTCTTAATATCCGATTTCTTCCTACGCGATAGTGATATTCCCACTTTAACATTCTGCTCTTTATTGAGGAACAGAGCGGATTAAGTTACAAGTTCCTCCGTGAAGGAGTTCGAGTAAGTTCCAAGTTTTGAATTGAACACGGACCCTTGCCCCACAAAGGCCCATAAAGCCGAAAATTATCAAATTGTATATTATATACATTTATATATACGTAGGTTTTATAATACAGCAAGAAATTGATATACAATTAGCAGTTTCAATAACAATCAGTTGCGTACCAACTGGATGTACAGTTCCAAATTGTGCTTTAATGCTCTAAAAATGTAAATAAAGCCATTTAGATTGATAGTGATTGTGACACTTTTAAATGATTACGTTAGTATCTGGACCTTACAGAGTGTAATTTCCTAGTGTGGCCTAGAATTACTATGTAACAATTGTACAAGATATAAATGGTGTTACTGCACATAAACTTTCATTATGAACGGTGTATAGATTAGACCTTTAGCTGGCAGGTAGTCACTATACCATCACCAGAGAATGCTATGGAGATTCATAATTGGGTGTGTCTCTAGCAACAAATACATATTTTTACAATCACCCACTGTAGAATACGGGTCTCATTTTAGAACGAGAACGGTTAACGCCATAGATTACTTCGCTGATCAATTGCGACTTGGCAGACTTCATATGTGCATGATTCTTTGTAACATTGTAATGATAAAAATACTAAACGTAACTTCACGGCTGTAATTCCCGAAGAGGTAGGCAGAGGAATGCAGAACACTCCCACGTATCACCAGTTACGTTTACGTCCCACTATGGAATAGGTGGTGAGCCTATTGCCATGCATCGGGCACATACTCATGTGAAAAATGGGAGTGAAACGATTAAAAATGAACTCTACCCTACTTTTACACAGAAATGAGGCACTAAAGTTTGTCCTGCTGGACTACCGTTGAAAACGAAATAAATGAAAGAAAAAAGCAGCTAATGTGATTAAGCGTAAAAGCCTACAAATGTATTGCGATCGACGAGAAACTTTTAAATTACCAGCACAACAGATCGGGTGGCGTTCGTTATACGGATTTCGTTAAGTAATTAATGCAGCGTCATAGCAAACATTAAGTTTTGCGATGACGTTGAAATGAGTCCTGTTATTATTGAATTTATGACATGTAAGCCTGTACTGCTTCGAACGGGTAGGTTTATTGTAGTATTCTGACGTTCACTGTAATCTTTTTTCTACTACCTCGTTGGTCGTGTAGATTGCAAGTGCGCCTGCCGATCGGGAGATCCTGGGTTCAAATACCGGGTCGGGCACTACAAAATTTTTCTAATTTAGATTTTCTAGTAGTGGCTCGCAGTCTGGATATGTGCTCGGTATGTCAATAGGCTCATTATCTATTCCATAGTGGGACGTAAACGTAACTGGTGAAACGTGGGAGTGCTCTACATTCCTCTGGCTACCTCGTCGGGGATTACAGGCGTCATGTTATGTATCTGTTTTCTGCCATAGCATGATTTTTTCGGATAGTCCAAGTAGTTTTCTGGAGCTCATGAAGAAGAACATCGCATAGGTTTTAAAAGTGGGCTATCGCGAACAACCATACCTGAGTTAAGCTGGTATATATTTAATAAGCCGGCGACTGTAATGCGCATTTTGGTTATGGAGAGGAATTTGACTTCTTTGCAAAACTGCTACACCTGAATTCCAATTCAAATTCAAATTCAAATATCATTTATTCAAAACTAGCTGGCCCGGCGAACTCCGTACCACCTATTCAAGTTTTTTTTTCTCCCTCTCCCTCTCCCTCTCCCTCTCC
>DWFO01002274.1:0-14034 GCA_018246595.1 Mimoniades nurscia nurscia | reverse complement strand
AGGCTTACCACCTATTCCATAGTGGGACGTAAACGCAACCGGTGAAACGTGGGAGTGTTCTGCATTCTTCTGCCTACATCTTCGGCGATTGCAGGCGTGAAGTTACATTTATTTTATATCAACATTTAGTATAATTGTGGTTGAAATTGAGCCAGCATACTTCAAATAAAAGCAGGCTAGTCGTGAAAACTGTGACTTTTCTGTGACAATTAGTAACCGTGTAATATCAGAAAATTATGTATGATTATATTCAATTTTATACACCAAAAATTATTGTAGCTTATTACATACGTATGTAATTATGTATTTGGCAATTTATTCGCACTATTTTGTAATTAACTTTTTGGAACGTAACGAAGTTCTACGACGTAGCATTTACTTGGTACATACACGACGCACGCAGCTACATTGCTGAGAGAAAAGCATATCAAGCTACAGCGTGTTGACCAACGGTGTAGACATCTACGCCAAAACAAGGTACGGCGTAGACGGCTAGAGTCATTCGTATTATGGTGTATTAGGTCATGTCATAGTAAGCTACGGCGTAGATACTTATATTTATGTACTATAGACATTCTATTTAGATGTATCGTAAGTATGTACTTATTATAGACATTCTGTACCACGGCGAATGTGTTTAGTTAAAATTTAATTCATCAACTTACTTTGTAATAATTATGAGTTTATATTTGAATAATAGACTTTTTAATATCATTTTTGATTGGAAAATAATATAATTACATTACGTTAACTGTAAAGACAAACGTAAATGACACCGTGTAACTTACGAATTTCACTTTTCTTGTTATAATTATCTCATTATATACTAAGTAGAAAATAAAATCTATAGGCATTCACAAATACTAAGATATTTTACATTTTGACATCATTCAACGACGTCAAACAAAAATTGTCCAATTGTGTCTAAATTAAACTTGAAATTTTAATCAATATAATTTCCACAAACTATACAAACGTTTCAAGGAGATTGTATACCATTAGCAATACTGAAAAAACCTGTCACGTTCACACCAATGGGATTATTATGTAACGCCGTGAAGCGGTTCCACGAAGTTGACAAATGACATGGAATTGCGGAATGGATTGACTTTCATTTTTACGTTCCGACTCATGGCGTTTTTATCGTAATACTGTTTCATAAGCGCGGTCATTTTGAAGGTATTCACGTATTTGTGAAATTAGATGTAATGTATTAATAACGCAAGTGCATCGTTGTTTTCTATTCGTGTTTGTGATTACCAAGCTTGTTTGTCCAAAGCTATATGTCCTTAGTGCAGAATTGAGGCTTACATGTTCACTTCTTGTCTACTAGGAATATTTAAGTGATAAGTATACTTATTTTCAACCTGGATGTAAAATAATCTTGCTATATCAGAGTGTATGTATAAATGTGTATATACAGCTTATCAGGCGCGTGATAACACCAAAGAGCAGATACTGATAACTATGAAATTAGACTCTATTAGAATTAGAATTGTATTAAAATATTATAATTATGACATTCAATTATTGCCTTCAATTCATTCTTCTAGAATTCGACTTAGAAGTTTAATAACAGGATATAATTTGACAAACATTATTGGCATATTAGTGAAAATTGGTAATACGGTGTGTGAGCATTTATGACTATTAACGGGCGTGGAGCGACTGACTCATGTTGACAAAGCGTGTTACATAATCCTTAAAGTCAGTCATACACAAGTAACTAAAACTTGTCAAAGACTAGTTTAATATAGTTTTACTGCCATCACCCCTATGGTTGGTTAATACATAGTTGTTTGGCAAATTGATGTAAGTACACTATGTCGAGCAATTTTCAAATTACTCGAACGTACATAAACATTGTATACATATCTATATCAAATATATTTATAAGTTACGTTACGTGATAATATACATAACCTAACGATATTATATAAAGACATATATTGTATATGACATATACTGGAAAAGTTTAAAAAATATTTTCTATGAAACATATTTATATGCATTAACTACTGCATCTCATTTGCCTTTCAACGTATCTATGTATTTCTAGGGCGATCAGTCACTGTCTTTCTACATTCTGATTGGAAACGAACATGTATTTGCGCTTGGCAAACATCCAGCGATATATCGGCGAAACTACACATACCTATCATCATTTAAGCGTAATGTAAGTAAAATTAATTTAAGAAATTTGTTAAGCGAATCATACATATGGTACGCTTACGGTAAAAGCGATGTGCTAAAATATTTACCGGGTGCTTATGACATTGTAACCACATCGATTCACCACTAACTGTTCCGGATAAAATGCTCCGGATAAAAAGTCGTTGGTATTGTACAACTCAGTCACCCTTAGCGCATCTACCACATAATTATATTGATTAGATAGAAAAATACTTTTTTGACAATGTATGTTAACTATTTCACCCCTGCAAAAATGGTTTGCAAGATTTGTAACAATATATTGCTTGCATTAGAACATGTCAAGTTAAATAAAAACTTGTTAAAAAGGGAGAGTTTAATCATCATAAGATAAGGAGAAATAATCTTTATAGGCAATAATTCTAAGTATGATGTGTCTAAACGACAAATCTGTAATGATAACTTGAATTTTAAATGTCTCTTAGCTTTTTCAACTCTCTCAAGTGTAATCGAACATTCATTTGCGTGCCTTTCAGTGACGTATTGCAGAAGCCACAAATATTCATGACGGATAAAGTAAGTTGCACGAACGCGGGGAAAATTTTTCACATTTGCAAACGCCCATATCTGAAAAGCTTTTAAAACTCAGGTTCATGATTGCGAATTGCGTATGTTGGTTTTGTTACGTGTTTGTCGCTTTCCTTCTATAAACTTCCTAACATAACGCCTGTAATCCTTGAAAAGGTAGGTAGAGGAGTGTAGTAAACTCCCATGTTCATAAATGAGTAAGAAAATGCAAAAGTTAGATTTGTTATTATCAGAAATGCGTAATCTAACATCACATATATATTTTGAACTTAGATATATTTTCTAGGAATAGCTTGGAATCTGCATTTGTAACTGGTTTATGCCAAAGACTCACTCTCAACTAATTGCGGGCTGTAAACGTAAGTGGTGAATTGCGGAAGTGTACAACGTCACTCTACCTATTTCTACGGGGATTACAGGTGTGATATTACGTTTATGTTACATTTTTATTTTTAATATTACACGTCAGTGTGTTACGAGACAATGAGAGACGTAGAACCTAATTATTACATTTATAAAACTGTACAATATTAAAGAGAAATATATAATGTACCAATAGTGATATATAATGTGTTAAGAGCTGCGATCAGACTGGTATAAATGAATAATGATATGCGTGAAATTGCGGCCTTATCTGATAGACTTTCAGTGACATTTTATTGTTTTCTCTTCGATTTCTTTCCCCGTTTCCTTTTCGCGGAAAATAATGTATGTTTGAATAACGTTGGTTGAAACTTTAATACCGTATTTAATTGAATATCAATGTGAAGATATGGAAGTCATAATATCGCCTAGCAGGGACACTCTCTACTTATATAACGCGTAATTTATTAATAAAATTAAGTAACATTCAACATTGAATAAATGCATAAATTTGGTGTACGTCTATTTCCCATAGAGGCAGAGATTAAAAATTTCCACCTGCTACGGTCTTAGCAGATATTCCCCTCTACATTCATAAAAGTAATCTTGCATGCTTGTCTGTTTAAGGAACTTTTGACTCAATGTCAAATACAAAACAAAATATAATTCCATACGAGCTGTCACATTTGAGAATTTCCCCCTGAATTCGTCTCGAAATGCCCGCCATTACTCTCCCCTGTCGCCTAAAATTCCTGTACGACGGAAAATTTCCAACGTAATAAAATTCGGATATGTGAATAAATGGCCAATCAGTACTTTCACCTACAATTTGACAATTTCGTAAAAGGGTAATAGATGAGAAATTTTTTTTTTGTAAATTCTAGTAACACTATCATTTATATTAACATATAGTATAATATGTTTTTTGCTCGATCCTTTCATTTATATTGTTTTAATATAATTTTTAAATATAGTCATCTTTATCAAAACGAGCAACGCATTAACAGTAATTAATATATCGAATTTGAACCGCAACTAGATAACTGCAAATTAAAAATCAGTGAGTGTCATGTCATGTCATGTCAAGGAGTAAATTAAAAGATATTACTATTTTAGATCAGGGAATAATAATAGATATGGCAAACACTCACCAGTAGAATCTACGTGCGACACAGTATTTAACAATACAATTCGTTGCTGAAGTACTATAGAACAAAAATCGTTTTTCTCCTCGTGGTAATGCAATATATGTATACTATCTTAATATGTCTTTATAAACAGCGTGTGTCTTGTGCATGTGTATTAAATTTTCATTCAAGTCGAGCATGCCCGATGCTATGCTCAAAGGAATACTTTATTCAGAGAGATTTCTTTGTGAAGAGCCATTCATATCGTAACAAGTAAGTACTCATATAATAACTAAAGTATGAAGACGTCAGGCACGAAACGGAAGATCAGAATCGAAACATTCAGGTAATGTATATTACATACATTACCCTTCTTGCTTCGTTACAGACACATTCAATTGTGAAGAGATACTTTTAGCTAGAATTTACAAAGAAAATAAAGTGTACAAATCTACATTATACGAACAAGATTTTTCCGAAACAACTGGTACGATCCTTGTAATACAAAGCATTCTATTGTAATTTTTCATTTCAGTTACATCAAAATATCTATCAAAAATGGATTATTTAAATATTAAAGGATTATTAAAGATTATCCACGATAGATTCATTTTTGACAGGAATACTGTGATAACGTAAAAAAAACCGTAACTCCTTACGTTCCACTGCATTCTACATATTTAACGCAATTTATCTTCGCAATATTTCTTACAAAAGATATTTTTTTTTTGTTGGTAATAAGAGATAAAATGAAAGTTCGTATGGAGCTGAATGATCTTGTTAGTCTATTAATACGATATATTAAAAAACTCAGCGTGATTGAGAGTTATTCACAGCGCTATAGATTACGGAACTATTAACATTAAAAATTAACTTTTTTTTTTACAAAACCCACAATAAATTAAAACACATTATTTACGATTGAATCGCTTTATTGCAATGAGTATTCGTTCACGTTTTATGAAACTGTCATATTATACATTTTTGTGTGATATATACATTCATTATACACATAATCCATATGTGATATATGTGATATATGTGATATATACATTCATTATACACAATTCCATGTAACATTCAGTAGGTCTTACATAATTTTATACTTACATAACATTTGTAATAAAACATTTACATACATCAAATAACATTTGAATATCCATATTTTTCGAATATTATAATTTGAATCTTACAATTTAGGAATCGTTTTACAAACTAGGATAAGCTTTTATTTCTGTATTAATAATGTTTCCTATAATTTATACACAAAAATGTTTTACATATTATTTTAATTTATTGGAATGCTGTTACATAAAAGTATCAAAATGTTAATAAATATACAGATATTAGAATCACAATTGTAAGGTTAATTACACGAGTAGCTGTAGTCATTTTAATTATTTAATATTTATAACAATCCCAACGTTGCTTTGGGCTCAAAAGTGTTGAGCGAATGTTTAAGAAAATAATTTATTTCTGGTTTTTGTTGTTTTAGAAATTTCCATATAGATATTATTATGAGTATATTTATTATTTGCAATGCACACAATGTAGAAATCATTCGCAACGAATTACAGACAGAGAAAACCGGGTAAGAACTGAATGAGGTAATTCATATGAAAACAAAATTTTCTACAACAATTTCTCTTCTCGCTTATCGCTTATAGTGGTACTCTCATGGTATAAAATTAACATTTGCGTAATGAATTCAACAATATAGAATACATCTACAATTTAACACATACACTAATGCGTGTTCATAATCCATCGCGACTCTTATTTAAATATATGACTAGATTATACATAATTATGTCACATCGAATACACTTAAACCTATACTCGTTATGATATTTACGGGTACAAAATACAATACAGCTCTATATTAACAAATTGAACGCCGCTAACTAAATTCCGTAGTAGGAAACAAGCGTCCGGCGTTCAAAGTGTTATTGGGTGAAAGTTTGTTCCTAAGCTCGATTTTTACAATTTGTATTTTACAAAAAAATTCCATGTGAGATCATTAAGGCAAGATATACGAGTATTTATTTTAATACAGGTTTAGTTCTGGTTCTAATCGACTAGAATTTTTGTAAGTTTTGTTTATATTCATGGACATTTCATAGACATGTTTGAAATGACAGCAGATACGAATTTCGTGTTTAATAGTTTTGTACTGAAATTGTATACAAAAAAGTGACGAAATGTTTCTTATATGATGAAGACAGCCAAGTGGCGTTTGAAAATTTAAAACATGCAGAAGAGTTATAAACAGTTTTAACGAAATTCGGTTTGCAAAATTCCATATTCAAAACGCACGTAGTAAATTTTAAAACACGATTTAAAAGCAACGTAGTACATGTTATTGAACATAAACTTTATAAATATTAAATAACTTTCATCTAAATACGTGACAATCTAAGATTTAGGCACTCAGATATATAATGGCATATGTTTTACACTATCTTATTACGGAAAATAAGTTTTAACGATTAAATAGTTATAAAGTATATATTATGGTTGGACACATTGTAACTACAAAAGTGTCAGCCAACTAAAAAAGCGTTAGCCAACTCATATTGAAAGAGATAAAAAAGTAGACTGACTTCATGATCGGAGTTTTAAAAATGTGTTATCATTCCTGGGAATTGCTATAAGCACGAAAAAGTTTCGTTTTAATTCGGGAATTTCTAATGATATTAAATAATCTGTGAATTTGAAGTAAATTAACATGTACAATTAATACTTTTATCAATAACGTCGGTTCGTGTTTTCTCCATCAGATTTCGATTCAAAATGCGTGCGAGCGACTGGTGAATCGAGGACCATATTATGTAAGTCATTTAGCATATTATTATAAAACTAATGAACATGTTTGACAATACTATCGAGACCTAAAGATATAAATGTTAAGAGACCTCGACGATAACTCATTTCTTTACACCGAAGAGAACTAAACTTTTCATCACCATCATCATCACCAGTGATGTAAAAGAAGGTTGTAAGCAAGTTTTGAATGAAAAAAGGTGTTACGAAAAACATAAACATTACAACAAGGCAAATTACAATAATTACTTAATTGAATAATTTACTTAAAATTAAAATAGGCTGCAAATGTTATGAAAATTGTATTATCTTCTGATGACACTAATGTAATACTTAGGTTTAAGGAAGTGCATAAATAGAACACATTATGTTCAATGAATAGATGACTGACTAGTGAACAAAGATCAGGCTTACGTTGCTCTATTATAATTCTCTACGTGTAGCTTTCAGTTCTCTCACCAGGGATTCATAAGGAAGCATGACCAATGGATATTTCTACTGTAAGCCAGCGGTTTTAAGGAATGTGCAGGGCAGATAATTGTTTGAATGACATATCAGTTTATTACTCAGTATTTTATTTATGAATGACGATGACATTCACAACGATGACTGTGGCAAAATTAACTTGTCATAGAATAGCACCCAAATGCTGATATCAACAATTTAAGTACGGTTGATTTATGATTAATTTCACTTTTAGGTATAGGTTATATTTGTATTTTACGTTACATATATCCACTGTGATAGTACATTTAATAGGTATACTCGTTCAGCTAGTCCAATTATTCACTAATGTAACAAATAACTTAAAATGTCTTTGATTCCTGACTTAAATATGAAAATTTTAACCGAATGGGATCAATAATTTTCGTAAACAAAGCCTTTGATTTTTTTCCATATTCTATTCTCTTTGTAATAAAAATGACCGTCTTCGCTGTGTTGTGATTTTCAATTCAAATTGCGAAAATACTCTTTTACTTGCAAAGTATCTTTCTTTGTACGTAAAATATCTCAACTGTACAAACGGATGAGTACAAAAGTCTTAATTCCAAATGTTATATTACAATACACCTAAACGCGAAGCTGACTAGAGACAAGGTACAATTATAAGTTTAGACATGGTGTACAATAGAAAGACTATTAGGAATTAATTGCAAGGTTAGAAAAATAGATACCGCCTCCTATGCGCCATGCGGTCGGCTGCCCACGAACTAAACTAGAAGCGTATCACTTAAAGCTCTTAAGAATTCACACAAATTGAGATCGAATGTTCTTGTTCACTGAGAGCGCGCCCAGACCCGGATCCGAAGCTGGCCGGACGCGCTCCCAGGGTGCGGGCTACCTTCTCGTCTTGCAGTACTGACACAACAACACTTTTTTAAACGCCTGCCGAAACACTTTGTTGAATATGGTATAGAAGATCGGGTTCACCATCGAACTAGCGTAACCCAACCACAGCACGCAGTCGAAGACCCAACTCGAGATTCGCTTTTCACAGTCTGGACAAACAGCTGGTACCATATTGAGTATGAAGAATGGCGCCCAAAGCACTACAAATGTGAAGAATACAACTCCCAAAACTTTAGTAGCCTTTTGTTCTAAGCGTAAAATTCGTCCGTGCCGCGATGAATTTCGTGATATCACGCTGGAATTCCTGGAATGATGTGCCCTTGGGGTCTGGCGCTGTGGACTCGGATTCACAGGTGGTGTATGTCTATTTATCGATCTCTGACTTCGAATAGTCCTAACAGGAGGCGTTAAAGTGGTTCTCGCCCCAAAGCTAGAACCTCTCCTAAATCGTCTTGCTTCGTCCCAGGTCACGATAGACGAAGCTCCTCGACTGGGTCTTCTGTACAATGGGGTGGAAGGTTCATCGTCTTTTATCCCATTTCTGGGGAACCCGTTGCAACCATTGATCTCCCCTCCAGGAACAATAATCACTTCTGTGGTTCTTCTTGGTGGAGTGGAATCTGATCCAAAGTACGGGCAAGTACAAGGTGGTGGTAACAATAGACCATCTTCAGAACTCCGAGACTTTGCTGTCAGTGTGGTTGGGGCTAGAAGACCGTCGTTACCTTCGTCATCCGAAGCGCTACGTGCTCGGTGGAGAGGATTACTCGTCTCTCCCGTAGAGGAAGGTCGACGCCTGTCCTGCAGCATCGAAGACGGGGAACTGGACGAAACGCTTAGGGAGCCCGGTGTGAGCATTCCGCCTCTTTCGGATGTATTAGCTCTGCAAAATATGTTGGAGTTGCAAAATTTTTTTAATCTAATATCTACAGAGATACTTTTAAACGTTTTATTCAGCAAGATTCAAAATTAAATGCATATTATTTTGGTTAACTATATATTTGGTGGCAACCGGAGTTAATCTATTGATCTTGATGTTTATTGTCAATCTGATTGTTCATCTGTATTGTTAATCTGCATTACTGTAACATCTTTATTTTTGATCTGACTGTTAATCTGTATTGTTGATCATCTGATCATCTGATCAAAAATCAGATCAATAATAAATATCAAGGTCAATAGAATAACTCCTGTGTAATAGAAAATTATTTAAAGAGCGAACGAATCATGATAAAGTGAGCTATAAGCAGATTGCGAACAATGCCATAATACACCACATAAAATTACCATATTATTTCTCCAGTGCATGAACTGATAAGTCTTGTAATAGACCCCAGTGACGTTGAGGATAAACCCTTAAAGATTTAGTTATTTGAAATAAATACAACGAGCGAAGAGTCTCGGACGATAGTGTGGATAAACCCTAAAAGTTTTAGTTCTTTGCAACACTACAGCGAACATGTTTAAGCGTATATATACCCTCTGCTCGGCGGTTTAGACGCAGCGGAAGCTTCCAAGCCGCGGGAAAGCCGCAACATCTCGGCCCCAAAGTGATGCAGTGCACTCATGGCGGACGGCGCGGGCTCACTGTGCAACAACACATGAATGAAAACAGCACACACATATACAGCACACAGAGCACACAACAGCATATATGTATGTATGTAGTAATAAACTTACATCCGTATTCATAGTCGGGCAATATTTGAATCAATCTTTAATATGTAATATCTTTAATATGTAATAATAAATCAATCTTTAATATGTAATTGTTTCACGGTATAGACTATAAAAACGGGCGTAAGGTAGAAAGCATGTCAATGCGGTCTTCAATAGTCGCAAACATAAAACGAATAAGACCTTTTAGATTTTACAAAACAATAATTTTTTTTTATAGTTTCGAATTCATTAGCAAGCGCTAGCATAATAAAGCGGGGCATATAAAGCGCAATAAAATCAAAACTTAGTCAATTAATTCATGCAATATATGAAATTAATATGCAATTATTCCATTAGTTGAATGAGGTATTTATTGGTTGGAGATCTTTACAAATATTTAATGACGAAATTTGCTAATAAAATATTTAAAAATAAATTCAGTTTTTTTTTTAATTCGTTTCGTCATTTTGATTTTTACCAAGTTTTTCCTAATATATGAATATTAAAAAACATAATAAGGGGAAGGAGAGAAATCGTCTACCATGCTGTTTTAATAGACAGACCGTACATGTTTTAGATAAGAATGCAGAAAATGATATCTATGTAAACTTAGATAACCGCCTTTACCCTTACAGTAATCGCTATTTATTTACAAGCTTGAGCATAAATGATTTAAAATGTTTGAATTCGAAACGAACCCACTACCTCCGGCTCGCTAGCTAGATTCTCCAATCCGTCGGCCAATGGGTCAGTCAAAATTAATCTACATAATTATCATATTTTCTCGAACCAATTATTTATTTAATTTTTATTTATTATTATTTCATTTTAATGTTATAACTTATTATGATTCTCTATTTTGCAGTAAAACAAGGCTCAAGGGTGTGATGAATATTGGAGAAAAACGTCAGGTTTGTGAGGCTAGAGATTGAATTTGAGAGATTGAAATTGAGATGGAACTGCTTGCTCACTATCTAGAGTGTAAAGGGCCTCTCCTGAAGATGTAAGAGTACCAACAATAATTTGCAGTAAACTAAATGCGAAGTACAATAAAAAGTAGAATTTTTTCATCAACTTTGACATTGTTATAAAAAAGAACATCAATCACAGTCCATATTCTGTGCTCCTATTTTAATATCCCTTTGTGTACAATGTTTCACATACTGATTATTAACACATGGCAACACATCTATCGTTGCCTCCGGTAAATTACTTACAGCCTCGTAACGGTAGCCGAGAAAAGTTGCCTAAAAGCTACAAGTCAAGACGCTCACATACAAACATGTGTAGTTTGAAATACGATTATACGATTACGCCGTTGACTGCCTCTATAGTCATATTGGTTATTTTTTCATTATTAAAGGAAGACCGTAGATGTAACTAAATAAGTGGCGCTAATGATATACGCTTTCTCGTTTAGTTTTAAAATGACAAACGAAGTCATATTGGTTGCAAAGGTGACTGACGATCAGGAGGTCTTGGGTTGGATACGATTGGATTTTTCGTAACTTAGATTTTCTAGTAGTGGCTCGGAATCTGGATACGTGCCTGGTGTATCGTAATAGACTCCCCTATTCCATAGTAGGACGTAAACGTAACTGTTCACACATGGTAGTGTATTCATTTACTGCCTCTGCCTACCTCTGCCTCGTCCTGCCTACCGCCAGGACACTTCCGGGACAGGCAGTGAACTACGAGGTCCAAGTATTTCTTCGCGTTTAAGCCTGGTGAGTGTTACATTACTCACCCTCCTCATATATACGCACGCTCGTTTCATAGGCTGAACGTAAGTTTTCCATAAATTATAATTCGTATTCGTATAAAGGAAATGACGCGCCAACAACGTCCGATTTATTTATCAACATCAATTAGTGACGTTGGCAGCGATTGATGTTCGAATAAAGACTATTAATGTCACTGTATGCATTGTGACATTTAATTGTCGAAGTTGCACACTGAATGTAAATTATAAAGGACGTAGCTAAATGGAGCCATAATAATTATTATAGCATATAATGTGACGTTATTTTTAATATAGGTCATTACTGACCGTCTCGTTGGGCGAGTGCTTGCAAGCCTGACTGCCGATCGAGATGTCTTGGGATCATATTCCGTGTCGGGTACTATTAGGATTTTTGAATATTGTATTTGGGATTTAAATTTAACTGGGGAAAATTAGGAGCGCATTGCATTTGTCTTTCTACCTCTTCGGAGATTACAGGCGTTATGGTACGTTTGTTTCAAATTCAGTTGCAATGTACTTTCTATATTAATGCATTGTGAAATGCACAAACGTGCTTAGTATGTATTCTTCTATAAACAAACAGTTTTATGGGAAGTAGTCACACGTAACATTATATTGTAGTCAAAAGAATCCATAAAAATAATACTATGAGAATACCTCTAATAAAGAAGGAATAAGGATCATCACGATTTCTTTGTATACGAAATTATTTATGTTGCAAAATATTGAATGTCACTTGTAACGGTGAAAGAAAACATGTTAATGAAACGTACACACACGCCTTAAGAGTTATATCGGTCTCTGAATGACACGAAACACGCACTTGGCCTTACCGCCCTGCTCATTCTAAAACGAGAGCCGTGTAAAGTAACGGAACGATTATGAAGAGTAAACGACAAGTATTTAACAGGAATACAAAACAAGAGATATTTAATTTTGATTATAAAAATTCACTATTCATTTTAGATACTAGCGAGTACGTCTGTAAGTTGCAGTTACCAATTAACATAATGAAATTTATTAATTTTAAAAATGAAAGCCACGCTTAAGATATTCTCTATGTTGATAAACTTTATAACAATATACAAGAAATCACATGAAATTTCATGAATACACTACGTGAGGTTTTTACGCAAATATTCTCAAAGAAATTTCGGATTTGATGATGTTTTGCTTCACACAAAACATTATTTGAGAGAAGTTTTGATAAAATCCTCCTTAAATACAAATTTCCGACGCTGTTGCGTTGCCATAAGCAAAATATACTCTGGAATTTCCACTTTACAAACCGAGTTTGCATCGTATGAAAGCTAATGCTTTTCGCCCGTCTACGAAGTTCTTAAACCAAATTCAAACACAGTAGAAAGCGGTATTAATGGTTTTCACGCATACGCTGTGTAGATCCAAGCACTCCAATTTATTTGAACCATCGGTAACAAAAATGTTATTTGCATTCGTTCGTCAGAGAGTTGTGACCGAACAGAGGTGTATTCTGTATTACACTTCGGAAGTGTGAGTTTCGATGTTCAATGCACTTCTTTACGAAGTTGTGTGCGTTTTTATAATCTATAACTCTTTCTGCCTGTAAAGATATACTCGTATGTATGTTGTAAATAAACCGATCATTTTAAATACATACATACAATCATATCTTCACTCCGGGGCCTCACGGGGTGGGCAGAGTGTCACATACTCGTATCTCTATTCTTATAGACTGCTTTAATGTTTTAATTCAATTTTTGGTCTGAATGTTCTCTATTATACAATAGTATGTATGTGAAAACTTTCAATACGCGTTAGATTTTAGCCTTATGACAGTCAATTTTTAAAATTTAACAGTTTAGGAGTGCACGTGCAGTGTGCTTAGCATGTTTTTATTAATTACTACGTATATTCGTAACATCCCGCCTATAATCCCTGAAGAAGTAGGCTGAGGCACTCCTCACCGTACTACACTTAGTACGGTCCCGTTTCACCTGTAACGCTTACGTCTCACTATGGAATAGGTGTTGAGTCGTTTGCCATTCACCGAGCACATATCCATACTCCGGGCCACTATTAGAAAATATAAACGTAACTTCACGCCTGTAATCCCCGGAGAGGTAGGCAAAGGAATGCAAAACACTCCCACGTTTCGCCGGTTTCGTTTACGTCCCACTATGGAATAGGTGGTGAGCCTATTGCCATGCATAGGGCACATCTCCGGACTCCGAACTACTACTAGAAAAT
>DWFO01002273.1:0-14035 GCA_018246595.1 Mimoniades nurscia nurscia | reverse complement strand
AGTGATAATTTTGATGCAACAAAGGCATATTTTGTGTTACCTCCAAAAATTTACTGTGCGATCATGTTCACATAAAAGTTTAGAATAATTTCTGAAATTGATTCTAGCCATGAGTTCGTTGAACTTATTGTCATTTAAATTCCTCTTTGATTTTATTTATCTTAATATTATTATTACCTGTACCTACAACGTTTACATTGATTGGTATGTCTTTATATTGTAAAGATAAAGGAATAACGTTTTTTTTTTCACAAAAGAAAATTCAATACTATAAAATAGTTTTCAATGTAAAAATAAGTAATATCGACTCTGCCTAAATTTTAAATTACATCTATTTTTGTCTATTGTGATATGCACAAAAGATTTTAAACAACTGACAATCACGTGCGTATGGACACTTTGAAAAGAGTGTTTTTTTTTTTTACCGCCACTAATTTCATGGCGAACGTTACAGAGGTATTCAATCGAACGCCCACATGTAGTGTTTTTATTTGGCAATAATTCGGGTATAGAACGAAAAACATCGGCTGTTACGATATTGTAACGCGGGATTATTAATTTGGTCTGGCCGTGGGCTACGTTTTATTTGGCCTTAAGATTTATCGTGACTTGGATGTTTGGGTCTTATCTCCTGTGCCTCGAGCGAGTGCGTGCTTATTTATTTTTTGAAAGCGTTGCACAATAATGTATATGCGTGAGTTCTGATTTTGAAATTTTTTATCACAATACTGTACATATTATAATAAAATGTTAACCCACTGCCAGGGAATAGAATTATATACATAATTATAAAAAAGAATACACTGTGTCATTATTAATTATATAAAACGCTGTCTAAAATGTGATTCAAGCATGAAAAATTAAAACTTTTTTTTAAACTAATAAACGTAAACAAGGGTCTAAGTGGTACGATTAAAAGAAATTTACTTATACAATTTACCTCAAATTGTACCGTTAAATTGGTGCCTAATAAACATGTCAATTTTCGGTCATTATTTTAAGTATAACCCCCCCACATGTCACGTAAGAATTGCTTCCATTCCGTATTTAACCGCAAGAAGACATATTTACCGAGCTCTTAGTAAAAAATTTCCGATTAATTCATCATGTAATAGCAATCGTTAAAGATATAAATCAGCTGTTCGTTGGATGTTATTAATAAATTTGAGCTGCGGGCGAAAAGGATCGACAGTTTCGAAGCATCGACAGGTTCGATTCCAGGCCACTAATTATTATTTATGGACACCTTATATTGCCCGAGGCGCTAGGAAGTAAAAACAAAATATGTAAGCACTCTGGGCCTACCACTTGGCGCTGTTAATTACTTTGCCTTCGAGAAAACATAAATCAAAAATGGTGGGCGGCAAAATTGTTAAATGACACGTTAAGACACTTCATTATTCGATTACGAGGTCTATGTTGAAAGTTTTTCAAGTGCTTGCGTCTGATGGTGGCCTAATGAAGCACTATTTGTATGGTTAAATTAGGTATATTAGGAGTGATTGTATTATTGTTTTGTTTCAAATAACAGATACAAAGTACAGACAAAAAAAAAGCGTTGGGTCCTAAATGTAAACAAATAAAATGCATAGGTCGATCAAAGTTATATCTTATAGTGATGTAGTCGGAATGCAGAACAATGTTGTACGGTGGAAATGATTTAATATGAAACAATTGTAGATTTTACACAAAGAGAATAAGGTTTAAAATACAATGCATTCATCCCAACGATGCTGTAGTAGACAAACACGGGTGTGCCAACTTGCAAATGTTGTTGACGCAAAAACTATGCAACAATGTCGCCAACTATGCTTTTAGATATTATTGGTGTATCGAGCCAGTATCGGCATAATTCCAAGGTCGATCCGGCGCGGTTTTCATATTCGAACGTGGAATGTGTTCATTCTAATTTGTATTTTACACGCTTTTGACGGTAAATTCAAGAACGGGAATGTTCGTAGATTTTATTTTCGAAATCTTTTCTTTGATCAATTGATAATGATGTATTTTAGGGTGCGTTAACTTAATCCTTAAAGGAATTAAAATACAATTATAAAAGTTCTGTGATATTTTACTGAAACTAAATAATTTTATAATAAATTTTTTATTACTTTTTTACAGTCGTAATATAAATTGCAGCTTTTTTGTTGAACCCCTTAATATGTGCATTTAGAAACAAGTAGTTTAATTAGAAGATACTGTCTATAATACATTTGTTCAGAATAAATATTAAAATGCATTATAACGACGGAATTACATATTATTACAATAAATTCTTATATTGGACGTACAAAGATTTAGTACGTATAAAGTATCAAGTAAACATTGTTGTGTGATTGTTAAAAATAAAAGGAAATTTATTTAACGACGACGTAACATTAACACAATGTGAAATATACTAGTGTACAATAATGTGAACTAAATTATAAGTGACCAAACGCAAGGAATAAACAATATTGATAATATTCAAGGTACTTCGTGCGTTACCTTTTGCACGAAATACGAACAAACTTAAAACGGCTCTCCTCTGCTAACATTGCCGCTGTGTTATAATATCGAAAATTTTGCACAATAGATAATAGATAATCAGGCAGTCCGTGGCGATAGCTTAGCCACAGATAAATAAAATTTCTCACATTTATAAAATAAACAATTAGATACTACAATATAAAATAAAAGGTTTCTAAAAATGGAAGTAAATTTAATAACCGTTTTATTCTAACAAAATTTGTTCTAACAAAACAAGATAAAAACTTACAAAAAATCTCATTAAAATCTACTTGAACACAAAAAAAATATTTTCTCGCTATCAGTGTAGGTAATAATAAAAATATAATTTTATAAAATAAAAATATTCACATTCTGGATGTAATAATTGAATAATGAGAAATAAAAATACCTCGTAGTTCTGATTCTCTACTAATGATTTGATCGCAGTTGCTATGTAATTGTGAACGGTAATGGACGTCCGTCGTAAAAATATGGGGCAATTACAATCACTGGATAACATATTAAATATCATTATTTTAATCAGCGGCCATTCCAACGGATATTAGATTTTAATGTTTTTTCACAACTATGTAGATATTATAGTGTCAGTTGTCTTAACTACATTCTTAATAGTTACGTTGATATTTTAATACACATTTATTTACATACACATTTAATACACAGGTATATGGCGTAGGTGTAAAATTAACATCCAATAATAAAATAGTTAGGTATCCGTTTAAAAATTTGAATACATTTCAAAATTGACATAAATTGGCGTGGCATTATTTTAAATGACACATTAGTCTTACACGAGATAATAATCCGAAAAGGTTGTAGACATTAAATTATTCCTCCTTTTAACGAAGTCATTATACCAGGATATCATGAGTCAATATTATATTCTAACAATAAGTGTATAGATTCATAAATTACACCCAATACGAGCGTATGGCCGCATACACGTCAACTGGAATGTTAGTTATTAGCGATCGTTGCTTTCATAATCTCAAAATGGACTGAGTTTGTATGGTGGAGTGGTCAAAGCAACTCGGTGGTAATAACATGTATTAATATCAAGGTGAACCGACGGCAGGCTTTAGCGTCAATTTAAGTCGTGGATACGTACGGCGCTTAGGAACTGGTTTGTTATTGAATAGCCCGATTATACAATTCAACTTGTTCGTTGAATATTCTTCCGATAGACCCTCCTATGGACATAGAGTAAGAACGGCGCCGCAGAGGCGCATGATTAACATACCTATATACATTCTGCCTACCATTGCTCATTGCGCTTTAGTTTGTTGTACCCAGTTGGATCGTATATGGTATTTATTTATCTAAGTTATGTCTAATAAGATATATTTATCATTAACATTATTATAACATGCCTGCCTCGTTGGTCGCGTTGGTTACAAGCGCGACTGCCGATCAGGAGATCCTGGGTTCGATTTCCGGATGAGGTACTACAATTTTTTTTCTAATTTAGATTTTCTATTAGTGGCTTGGAGTCTGTAATACAGACTCTGTATCTGTGCCCGGTGTATGGCAATAGGCTTACCACTGCCTACCTCTTCAGGGATTACAGGCGTGATGTTACGTTTTTTTTATCATTAACATGTAAATGTGTTGTAACTTTGTTAAAAATATATCAAACGGATTCAATTACAATAATAGAATATGTGCCAACAGTAATGATTACAGTATCATTATCATCAGCCGTTCATCCTTCCACTATTTAATATGGGCCTGTAACAATGATAACAGTTAAGGCCTTATACGCCATATATGGCCATGCTGGCCAATTACGCATTAGCAGGCTTCACACACCTAGAGAACATTGTAAAATACTCTAAGGCGCCCGAAGTATCTATATACAAAGACAATATTTCTTACGTAATATAATACAAAGCATCGTTACATCATCATCATTTACAGCCAATATTCTTGTCCACTGCTGGACATAGCTTTACATTTACGTAATCAATGTAATAAAATATTAGATGTATCGCTACAACGACATGTTCCAATTACGAACGGTGCGTTGGGCCCACGTAAAAATGACCGTATACAGCAGTTAACGACCTCAACATTGTCATAGAGCAGTTAATGAGACATCGCAGACGTCAATTTGCGTTATTGTCGCACGACAACTGATATTTTGCGGCCCATTATTACGCTGTCGTTGTATAGGTACATGCCTAGTTTGCAACGTTTGTTTCAAGTCGGAAACCAGCGGTTGAGATATGAAATATACCCTATCGTCAATGCAAATATATGTAGTTTCAATTATAGCTTATTACAGACGTTATTCCGCGAATCAAGTTCTAGCAACTGGCAACATTTTCCTAAAATTGAAAGTCATTTACAATCGATCTTCAATCCGAGTTTTAAACTAAGCCCAATTAACATTTAAGAAACACTTTCTATACAATTGTAGCAGATTATTATTGTGGGTAGTATAGCGCTTGTCGTGCATTAAAGGTTGATATCAACAATTAATTTGGCTATAATATCCGTTCGTGATCCCTTTTTTTTATTTGTTGCAAACGCGTGACTCACATTCAAAATTCATGAATCTCAATAATGTAAACGTAAAAATGAAAGAGTTAATACCTAACCGATCGATTACTTACACGCAACTAACTATCACAATCGAAATATGTTAATTAAAAACGAAGAAGAAAGCGCATTCTCGATAATGTTTAAATTAAAACATTGCTTAAACGCGGATTAATTGTTGGTGATCATTTATCCATTGATTAGTGTTGTACCTAGTTACAAACAATTCAATTCCATGTCAGTAAACAAATTTGGAATAGTTGAGTTGAACCAGTGTTGCATTTGCTTGGTTTAGCACATTGGCCTTAACACTTTTCGTTCTGAAGGTAATCCGTATACGAAGGTGAATGATATCAGTAATTGAGCATTGGAACGAAAAAAGATGACAATAATAATAAAGCTGTTATAATTCAGTGGTCATTTAATATTTGCTACGACTGAATGATACGAGGACTGTTCATTTGCATAATGGTTTATGTTATCTGTGGTTTGGAACTGCATATCGGCGGCAGGCATTGGCACATGTGATATGTGAGTGGTTCGTGATGTGGTCGTTGCGTTCATGTTAAAATAGAGAATAAAAATTAGGCAGTAAACTCCTTCATCATATGGAATTGTCGCTTCTCTGATAGACTTACTTAATCTATGTTGTGATCTATTTGTTATTTATGTTTATTTGTTGAATTAGAATGTAAGGTTTCCTTATGAATTCATAATTGACTGCCAATGTCGGCCGGCTAATAACTCAGTGCAAGAGACCTTATTAACGTAAGAGCGTTTATATGTACAGTTACTACCTATCCTTTAGAATACCGGCAGGGATTGGCAGATATCGGCGTGTAGTAAATATGTTGCTTAGAAATATTTAATTTTTGTTACTGCATGTCATGCTGCTGTATGTTGTTGTCATGTCATTTGCTGCATATTCTTTTTTGCTTTTTTATTAAAAACGAATAAAATTAAGATAAATGTCACTTGCTATTTACTTCATGGTCACTTATTTTTTTTGGTGGTCACTAAGTAGGATTACCAACGTTAGAACCTAATTTAATTTTAAATAGTTTCATTTGCTCATGTTTGATTTGTTTTTATTTATTTAAAAAATCCCACTGTCCATGGTTTGTACATGAATGTTTTATATTATTCGTCTTAAATTAGGCAGCCGAAGTAAAGGGAACAATTTCTAAATTCAACCACAGGTCAATTGTTTAAGTCGTTGAACAAATGAACGTTTAATCAACAAGACACGAAAGATGTAAAAAAACATGTTTGTTGTCGTGACTCACGGTCGGTCACGGCCCGGAATAGAACAGGCCCGCCTGAGATTGGCAAACGTAATAATATAATTAAAATAAATAAACATTTCATACCATTTTGGATGACAAGAAAAATCGATGTAAAAATTTTATGTAGGTTATTATTATCTACAATTATTTTTGAATATTGGAAAAAGATAATGTACAAAATAATAGCTCAAGTATTTATTATTATTGAACTTAAAAAAACTGACAGTTTACAAGTTTATTTTCTTAAAATAATCGGATTGATATGTTTTTTTTAGTGATCACGCTTTCTACTTTCCCATGTATCAACAAGTCAATATGGTGTGTCAAAACATGTTTGGTGTCGTAAAATGACAAGCAATTCATTACTGTCTTGTACACAATACAGTATAGAAACCCATAGCCCACACCATACAAAAGGACAATCGTATTAAGTGCTCTTCCATACACTTTTATTACACGAACTTGTGACCCATTGTATTTTAATGCCCCATTCTTGCCTCCAATCTATCTTCGAGTGTTTCTTACGAAGCCGCCTATTCATTATTTTTTTTAATTGATATTAGTGGCGTTCTTAGTTCTTACTTTAAAAAAAAATTGGTTGATTTTTTAAATACAAAAATGTTACGCAAGACATTATTACACTGCGAGGGTTTGGCGATAAATATAATTAATTTCTTTCGAAGTTTTGACGTGATAAATAATTTATTGCCATTATTTAATGATTACAGTTCCCATATTGGTCTTAGCTGGTTGATAAAAAATATTCGTAGCGTAAATCAACTCGTTCTAATTTTAAAAAAAGTAACGCGGGAGTTTCTCCTGGAAAACAGAATAAAAAGCGGTCAGTGTTCGAATATCAATTTACTAGTTTAGTCTATGGGAGATATGGCGTTCCGTTCTACGAAGTCAAGATAGCAATTTGATCTGTAATTTTTTTAAATCAATTTTGTGTTGCTCGCGAGTCTCTAGTGTTAGATCGTGTTACGTGGTGTACACGCACATGATCACTAAATTATCAATTTCATAATCTTTCTTCCAGCAAATAAAGATAAAATTCGTGAAGCAACATCGAATACAATTTTGTTTTTCTATAACGATTTCTATACGAGCTTTTAACCGTACGAAAACAAGTTACATGGTTGTAACTCGTTTTTCTAATGACGTTGCGTGGTAAGGTCAAAATTATTATTGAGAAAAAGAAACGAAGATTCGTAACATAAACACCGCTCTTGTGGAACGACGCACGTTACAAAATTTATAGCAACTCGTAGGTATCTGCTATCTAACATATCCATCGTTCGGTATGTTTCGTAGGCATATAGCCCATATAAGAAACAAATATTAATTATCTGTAACTATAGTTCGTTATAAATGAATTTATCACACAATAACTTTATTCCCCGATATAGTTTAGTGTTTTAATATCGTAGAATATTCTAGAAACAGAATATCGCAAGTGGTGTAGTTAACAATCACATGCAACTTTTCAAGCCTGTTGCAATTCAGCTGTCAAGTTTTAAAAACGCACCAAACCGGATTGACAAACTGACGTAACCCTAAAACGTTTAAGTTATGCGAGAAAAACAATGCAAGCTGTTTACGCATGCAACACGATTACGCGCGAACATCCTACGGGTTAACCCTTGAAAGTCGATGCAAATTTTGCGCATAAATAAATAATGTATGGGCCCCGACACACAGATATCTGTGCCCGATAAGCCGAGTTAGACAAAGACGGATGGCTAAGCGAGATCGGTTGACACCTCCGCCTGATAAAAATATTAATAAGTAATGTTGCAGTACGATTGTTTATGCTAAGGCGTTGTTTTGTTGTACTTGTGAGTGTCAAATTGATTGCTGTGTTTTGGTATGGTATGATAATTATGCCATTGTTTCGTAGTGAATAGTTCGTAAAATACTTGCTTTCGTTTATTATTATAATAAATAATATCAGTATGCATTGCATATCGCTCAGAACATTTTGTTCGTTTCATGTCGCTTGCATTTTGGTGCGTATATTAAGAAAAATGATTTAAAACGCTAAATAACTTATGCTTGTTTATTACAATGTTTTGTTTTTGATAATGCCAAAAAACACACAAGTTGATACAAAATAAAATCACATAACAGTTATCACGATATGCATTGGTGTGATAGGCTATTAATTTTAATTTTTAACATCTTTGTCATAGTATTAGAAAGTGTCGCCGCCGATAGAAGTACAAATCGGACGCTTTTTATACATACGTCTGGCGTCTGACAAAAAAATTTACTGGAGGCAACTAAACAAGTAGCTCGACATAAAAAAGTCACGATATCATTAAATCTTCGTAATTAAAAACTACATTCGAGCATTACAGTATCTGTTGATATAACAAACACTTGAGATTCTGTAGCTAGCAAAATGCGCGTCAATTTAATGTCATTCGATGCTTAATGACGCCAAAATTTCGTCTACAATAACAGAATTAATTATGAATATTTCTCCCATGAGGTATATATTTATGTGTAAATATATAAAGGAAACCTTAATTCATTTATGTTTGTCTGTTGTGCAAAAGTAACGAAAGTTTTTTTTCCTTTTCAGATGAGATGAGCCATTACCAAAAATCGAGCACGCCAAGTTAAGGTATGTTATGGTAACTTTGTTTAAACAAATATTAGATTAAATATAAATTAAATAATGTTCAGTGTCTCAGGTAAACATACACATAATATATGTATATATATATATATTATATGGATTAAATAATGTATTTGTGACATCAAAGTAACTTGTAATACATACATACATAGAGAATCATTTGAATACTACAAGTGAGTTACGTTATTATCGTTCCGAACCATAGCAAGTAAGTTTTCAGCGCGTTTTAAAATGCTGGCATTAGTCCAACGGTCATAAACGGTACGTCGCGCGCCTCTGGCGTGGGTTCGATCCCCGAGAACACAATGTGTCTTAGGCCTTCATCGAAGCTACGTATTTTGATTATGAATATTGTAGTCACAAAAGGCCAACATAAATTTGTCTCTATACGGTCGCGGTTTAGGCATTGTGCCTTCAAAGTATCTGTGAGACTTACATTTTTTTTTCAAATGCTTTAAAATATTAGTTTTTTAAAATGCAAAAAAATGAATACAAAAAAAATGCTATTTACTTTAAAGATATATCTGATTATTGTACATTATAAGTTATAGAAATAACATTGTCCTTTACTACGTCATTTGCTCAGAAATGTCAGACGCGTATTGGTCGAAAACAAAATAAATAAGCTTATGTTATTGAAGTGGCTACTTACATAAATATTAATTTTTATCTGAGAAGGATAAAACATTTTTAATCCGTCTGATACGTCGGGTTTAGGTATACTTAATAAACATTTATTAGTTACACCCACACCTTGTTTAGTAAGGAAAAATAAATAAATTTCGTACCCCATTTCGCTGAAGTATTTATTTATTTATGTATATCTTCTCAGTTCTCTATGTCAACAGTTCTCTATGAAAGATATGTATACATATTTAAAAAATGTAAATGTCAAAGTGACACTTTGTTTTTCACATGTTTCCTAGCATATCCAACGTGCGATTATATTAACAACCGTGACATAATCTGTGGCTACTTCAAAAAGAAAGTTCTCGATAAACAAATTGATTGATGGAGGGGATAATACTTAAACTAAAAGCCGTCAGTTTCTTATCAGTTTGATTAGATAAGGTCGCGTAGGAATTTCTCCTTGTTGTTCCTTTGAACTGAAAGTGTAAAATTTAGTCGCCATTTCGTATTATTTACATAACTGTTTCCTGTACCTAAAATAAATTTGTTAGCTAGTTTTCAGTGTTTAGACTTAGACAAATCATGTTTTCAATGTAAGTACGTATAAATTGACTTTAGTTGACTGTGCAGCATATGGTACATTTGACCAAACTAAACAAACGAAGGCATAAAATGATCCTTAGCGGGTTACGTAACAAGCAGGAGAACGGAATAGCTGCCGCATTAAAACGGTCCCAATAATTCATTTCTTAATGCAATGTTTCACCCATTATTTCATTGTACCGACACCCGGTCCAAACGCCCTAACCCTTCCTCACCATACGGCGTCTTTGATACCCCCGACTTTCACATCCTTCCTGTTTTAAATGTATTCACGAAGCGACAAAAAAATCTAATGCGTATCATTTGACGGTTTTTAGACAAAAGGCGGGCTATCTATTGTGGGGGTTAAAAGGGTTTTTTATTACATCGAAAGTGGTTTGGAAGATGCAACCGATACTTTGTTCAGGGGTTAAGTTCAATAATCGTGTAATATAATGACTATACGTTTTATTATTTCAATTGAAACATAAATATATGCTGTCGACCGGCCGTATATTATTAAACCGACTATCAACAAATTGCAAAACAGTTGGGACAAATCTTGAAATGGAATGAACGCTGCAATAAATTTCGCGTCAAAGCAAGAGTAATGCTTTACACATTCTAATCAAGGATATATAAATATCCTGTCTCGTTTCGCTACGTTGATACATTTCGCCTACGATTTGATCGTTTGTCGAAAGAATCTTCGAAAGATCGATCGCTTGTAATTAAATTTAAATTGACTCGTCGTACACGTTCCCCTGGTTCGCCCTTTTGAATTTGAAGACGTCTACAAACCGCCGTCACACGATGTTCCATTGTCGAAAGTCCCTTATCTTGCACTACAATGACGCTGCTACCGTGTGCATTATGCAACAGGCACGTAAGCTACTTTGAATAAAACATCCCATTGTCAATATTATAAATATTATGCTAATGCGATAAAAGAAATTTTTGACTCCGGTCCCAACGGCCAGGTGTTTGCCGTGAAAGGGTTGCCCGCGAGATTCGAATGTCTTGCGACCCTATTTTGAATGTGATCATTTATTAAGATTTTGTCCATTGTTTAGCTCGTTATTCCCATAGATGTGTATGCATGCTTAATAATTTATGTGAGAACAATGTTAGTGATATATTTTTTAAATATTCTAATGTGTTCACGGCTGTAAGGATTTGTATTGTGTTCGGCAAGACGTTCGGCGGTCGTAAATTTTTGGATCATCAAAATTTATTGCTCGACGTTGTTACATGGTATGTGGTATAATGTTGTTTTATTGTAAAGGATACATTGAAAAAAGATTTCTGGTTAGTGTTACGAGATTGAGGATTTTTTTTCGATTAGGTATATTTTAATATCTTGGGCCTTGCTGTCCGCTTTGTAAAACCTCATAGAACCCACAAATACAGATATTTTGTACAAATGCAATTGTCGATATGTTTTTGTAAGCCTACTTTAATTTGAATTTGTACAAATTAAATGCAACAAATTTTACAATTGGTTGCCCAAGAAAATGAGTTTGAATTACGGTGCTGTTAAATTCGTAATACAAACGTTCAAATTGTTACAATTTCCGTCGTGCGTGGAGAAAACACCGCCTTCCCCCGAAATTACGTAATTATTCCTGTTACTGTCATCTCGGTTTTTGATCTGTGTAATTTTTGTACGTTCCGTTAATGTTAGTGTCATTGGTCTATATGTTTATTACACGAATTATCGTTGCCTTTTTGTTCGATAATAAACCTTAATATTTACACCTTAATATAATTATGTAGATGCTGCGTGATTTTTCTTCTGAAACAGCAGTTTCCTTCTGTTATAGAAATACGTACACATAAATAAATACGTAGGTATATAACTGTAGTATTATGAATATATTATTTAGTCATAGCGATGATACCTGATTACTATAAAACAGATATATACCTACTTAATGTTTTCATTACTCTCTCTCTCTTACCACTTATAGTCCAAAATAAAAATATATTGTACCTACACTTGCAACATTACCCACAGCAGCTATGCTAGCGTTGTACGGCTTGGAGTTAAGACATAAAACGTGAAAATATTTTCCAAGGCACAAAAAGTTGCCTCCGGCAACCAAGCATTTCTTCCCAGCTATAATTGCGCTAAGATAATTCTAGTTAGTACAATTCTTTAATTGGAATATAATTTTTATGGACATTCGCTCGATGTACTTAATTGCAAGTACAATGCACTTTAAGTATACTTTATTGCGTACATCTGTGGACACTTTCATTTTGTACTACACTGACAACGAAGCGTTCATTCGGTCATTGAAAATGCCCCTCACATTCTTGCTGCTAAACAGCAACGTCGCGGCACGTCATATTATTTTATAGTAACAGCCGTTTTTAAGCTTCCAACTGGCAGTGTGCTATACTTCTCTGTCTACCTCTTCGAACATTGTACACGTGATGATACGTTACAGCTGTTATTAATAATGACGTGTAATACAAAGTCAAAAGAGAAAAAACCATGGTTCAATTATTATTTTTACCAATAAACATAGTTCGCGTCGATGTTGTAAGGTTTGATTTCAACACCTGCAACTTTTTAAAATTTAATCTGCTTCTATCGTGCCAACAAAGTTATTTATACTCAATGCATTATAATAAAAAAAAATACCTACTATCTTTTGCCGGTATGTTTATCAGGAATATAAAAACGAATGCATCATATGTGGTAGGTATTTGTTGAGAATGTACCTAAAAGCAGCAAAATGCTTTACTTAATTCGTGGGGCGAGGGGCCGTCGAAGAAACTCCAATGATCGGTAATTGGTGTTATTTCCTCTTACATTCAATTCTTAGTGGTTAATTATGTAATTACGGTTGGGATGAAACACAATCGCGTAGGTACGCGGCTACGAACGTTTTACACTTATTTACTGGCTACATTAGTGGAAATTTTATTATATATACGTGGGTAGATAGATCGGTAAGTTGAATTTAAAAAAAGTTGTTTATCGTAGCTTCTCTTCATCCGTTACACGTGCAACGTGTCATGGCATCGAAATTCAAATTATATTTAAGTTTTTTTTTAAGTTAAAGCTATAAAATAATTATCATTATATTATTGGTTGATAGATATGAATAAATTGTCTAATGAATTTGTCACGGCGACTCTACTTTTGACAGGAAGTTGAACGACTCTTACGAATTACTGTGGATTGTGTAGATTATCTACTTCGAATAGAATAAATTAACACTTTATTGTAATTTACCGACTGTAAAAAGAAGTAATATCGGCATTTCGCATGGATTTCTTAGGTTTTCGTCTTTTAGTATATATTATGTATATTTCGCGCGTTACTTTTATAATTTCAATGCACATTTTATATATGTATGTAGCACAGTGCTAAGACTCGTTTTTTTTAAGAACGATTTAAAATATCAAGATTTGCAAGACATTAATTTAATACGTTCGAAATTTGAAATGATACGAATTGAATTGAGAACGTCAAACGGTTGTATTCAAGCCGATTAATCTTCGAATCCTCACGTTCCAATTAATGGCCAGTACAACATACACATTCAGGTACTGACAAAACGTATGGTAATAAGACGATACACAGATGGCCGCGCACAGCTGTTCAATTCTTATGCAAAGTCCTTCATTGTGCTGTTGGTAATAATCGTGTACTAACTAACTAACACATGAGTACGTGTATACATACAGCCAGCGACAGATTTTGGAACTGGAAGAAACAAATCATAATACAATACTAAAGTAGTGTAATTAATGATAAAGTATTATTATTTTAAAAGTAAAAAATCCGTGGAAGTATAAACTTAGGTTTATTAAGTATACTAGGTTC
>DWFO01002272.1:0-14047 GCA_018246595.1 Mimoniades nurscia nurscia | reverse complement strand
ACGTATAAAGATTACTAACATTTTACAGTCAAATATTTCTAGTCGTTAAACATAATTTATATAAGCGAATTCCACGAATACGAGACGTGCGACATTTAGATCTAATATTATATAAATACCACATAGCTGAGCGTAAAGTTGGATATCAGATCCATTCAAATTGTTTTCCGATTCACGCTAGCTTACAAATTTGTACAAAAAAAGATGTTCAAGAAACGAAGGCGTGTGGCGCCGGTCTAAGAACATGTGTTTCACACCATGCGTGTATAAACTATAACTTTTATAATAGACCGGCGCGGCGAACAGAGCACATTTTGATTGTGTTCAAGATATAACTTTTAAATATAGACTATTAAAGCATTTTTATTGTTTTGCGACAAGACAATTGAGCGCTCGAGGATTCTCATTTCATAAAACAAATTAAAAACGAAAAGTACATTTTGGGGACTGAGCTATAGGTCTATTTTAAACACGATCAAAATATGCACGGCTCTTCCAGAGCGGTCTACTTTTAAGGATCCTAAAATATTTTTGCACAAAATTTATAGACCCATATAAATTTGTTTTTGTTCAACTATTATATTCACAGTCGTCATAAACGTTAGCATGGATTATTGATATGCTGTTTTGCAATTTAACATGTGCCATTTACATCATCTATACTAATAATATAAATGCGAAAGTAACTGTTTTTGAGTTACGTTATAACTTGAAAAACGGCTGGACTTAATGTGTTGAAATTTTTCATTAAAACAGCTTGAATCTTAGGAGAGGATATAGTCTATGTAGAGTATTTATAATTAGTACGTAAAAAGTAAAGTCAGACATAGAAAACATATGAAAATCGCCATGACGCAGCTCATAGGTGCATAGTAAGTAAGGAAAACAGTCTCGTCAAACTTATTTGCAGGTTGATGTGAAAACTATAAGGTGTATGAAAATTATACACTTTCATTCTGGACACCTCGCTGATGTGCAATTATTCAGGTAATTCGATTTGACCGCAACACATTAGAAATGGCTGTGGTCAATTTGTTTTTAATGTAATCTGGTCTTAGTTCCAGGTAAAATTTCAGTTAGTAGACTGACTGACTGAAGGATTAGAAATGTGGTAAGAAAAATTATTTTAAGTCATTGGCCATAGAAAAAAATATATATTAATTTTGTCTCAATGTTCATAAATTTTCAAGTTCAACATTTATAAAAGATAGTCTGCAGAAAATTATACCCTTTTCATATATTTATCGATTTACAAATTACTTGAACTCTCCACGTACGTATTATTAGTTTCCATCTTTACTTTTTTGCTTTGACATGTTAAGTGTGAACATATGTATTACTCAAAACTCGTGTCTTAAAAGAAAAAAACGTTACATAACAAAAACGCCATCCACACTACTTAACATTACTCTACAGTAGTACCTACTGTATTTGACATTTAGCTGTATGAACACCTCTGCGTAGCATTACAATATCATAAATATTTCTCTTACATTAGAGTTCAACGCGCATATTCTATATTGCGGAGTTTTATATTAAGTTTATAATTAAATTATTATTATTCTTAAAATTTGAACATAAACCAAAAAACAAACTTTCAAATAAGCACTTAATAAATTGAAGTAAGCGTATTATTACTTCAATTGAATTCCATTGAGGACAAGGATATTGGCCTAGGGCTGTGCGTTGTTTCGTATTGAGTTGCTTAAGTACACATACATATATAACTTTAATTGACATGCACTATACAAAGTTGAATTTAATTACCTGTCGCACTCGCTAGTACTGTAGAGTCCTTGCCTTGCCCTTAACTGCATTCAAAACGAGATGTTAACTACGGATACGCTTAGCACATCACTAACACTAGGAAACGTACGATGTAGAGTTGCGAAAGGCCGTAGGTCGCCGGCAAAGAGCGCCACCGCCGCGCGATCACTGAAAACTAAACCCGCGCACACTCTCGCGCACCTCTGAACCTAAGTTAAACGAAAGCGAGTACGAAAGAGACGACAAGTCATTTCTTTCTTTCACTCGGCCAACGAAAACAGCTTTCTTATCGCTGCAATGTAGAGTTCAATAGGTTTTTCTTAAGATATTTGTTCAGTCGATTAGACTAATCAATCAATATCCGTCATTTTCATAATTAGTAGAGACATTAGGTTGAGCATCGGATTTGTCATTACGAGTATAGCTATTCAGTTATCAATCAACTTTATCAAAAATGAAAATACGTGAATAGTAAACGAATATTTATTTCGACATTATATATACGGCGTATTATTATTTGAACGTACGAAACATAATCTATCTTATAATTGTATCTTTGGAAGAGAAAAGGTTGCGTCATTTATAAGTTGACGTAAGAAATTAACGGGTGGAGCAGTAAAAAGTGAATTAGTGAAAAGCGTAACGTAGCACGCCTATTTGTAGGTAGATTACCCACTTCCTAGTCAGTGAGCGTGTGACGAGGAAACGAAGACGAGGCGCGCAGGCTCACCCGAGCGGAACCTCTGCCGCCCTCTCGGTTATTTATGATTTTTTACTACTGTTTATAAAGTGATGAATGTGGTCGAAGCAAGGCTGATGCTTAAGGAGCTTTTTGGCTCTCGGTGCCCTGTGAGAGACCGGGCGTGATAATATATTATAATAACAATAATACTGTTTACTTTTTTATGTTAACCAATTTGTGATACCTATTTATGGTCATGATTCTAGTAGTAGTTAAACATTTTAAAGATAATTAAATGTCCTAATATTTGAATATATTGTAATACCTTTGGACTTCTCGACATAGTTTGAAGTATGGTAACCGAACGGTTGATAAACTTTTATATAAATACATGCTTAAATAGATATTTTTTATCAGTTTTTTTATTTTTTCACATCTATACATAGAACAAATACTAGTATCTACTTATCACATAAATATTTATTTTGGGTGGTAATAGAACCTACTAAAATGCAATTTTTTTACCAAACTTTTGCTCAATTCGTTTCTATATGATTTACAGTAAAAATGGTAGAGAAAATATATTATAAAATTGAGAATTTAACGCTACCTTATTTTACAGCGAATGTTATTGTCGTGATAAATTGATGCAGGGATAGCCTTGATTCACAGACCGTACCGTTATTTAACAAAGCGGTAATCCCGCTAAAACAGTACATTTGACACGGACTTTTAACACTTTTGCCCTTGATATAAAATGAAGATATGACGTTAGCGGTAAACTTGGAAACGTCGCTTGATATTTATAACTCATCTTGTCCTTCTTGTTAACAAAGCTATGGTATGTCGCATTGAGATTCCATTCCCTGAGTGAGACGTCGAATTTCAGACCACTAGGCTATCACTGCTTTTTAATCCCTTATCAAATTTAAAAATAAAAACATAGAGACATAAAAAGGAATCATGGTACGTGGATAATAAAAATTACCTAAAGTATAGAGTAATTTCAAGTAGTAAGAAAATGAACTCAAACATTGCACAATTACGTAATGCGTTGAACAGCAACTAGAGCATACGATTTAACGTTAGGACACAGTCTATAAATTTGGGAGCTAATTGAGTAAACGTATGGAATCTTAACGAACTCAAAGAATAATAATAATAATGCCTAAAGTTGTGAATTACGAATAGGAGACAATTATAAATTGCATTATTTGGCATATTAAGCTACTGCGCTCCCAATGGTGTAATAAATCGTATTATGTAGGTACTTTTCGTCGATATAATGATAACTTAAAATTCGCTTTAAACGCAAGTATTATTTTATGGAAAAATCTGTGGATTATGTTGACCTAAACTCTTTTAAACAGAATTTCTGTAATGATACATGAGATAAAATTATCGGGCGTTTTTGTACGCAGCTGTACAGCCCATCTTCAGCTTTTCGTTTTCAGTCGTTGCCAGCCACTTTGCGGATGTCCTCACACCATCTAGTTGCAGGGCTAGCACTATAATTTCTATTGCGAAACTGTACACAAAAATAAATATAGCTGTATGCAAAGTATAACTTGCATTGAATAAGCAAAATCTACGAAAATTTCAATATGATGTAATGTTATGTGGAAACAAAACGTGTTCACATTCATAAATGGTATAGTTCATTATTTTTACTATGTTTAATGTAACGTTGATGACTACGTTTGATAGAGTGCATTCACTTTCTACGCTGATGCTCTTCATAGCACGATGTTATAATAGAGTTATGTTATTTTAAAATATTGATGAAGTTAGTGGTCAACGATGAAAGGTCATCGAGTGGCGGCCGCGTCTGAGGCCGGGTCTGAAGACCTAAATAAGACAGCGGGGTACTGCTGGATTCGTAACGCTCAGGTCCGGGAGGAGAGGCGCCGAATAGAGGAGGCCTATATTCAGCAGTGGACCTTCAAAGGCTGAGGCTTCAAAGGCTGATGATGATGATGTGAAAGTGAAAGTACGAGTAGTACCTACGGCAAGTTTTCAATGATCGAGACGTCTAGTATTTAAAGCTCTTCGTCTACGCCGCGAAGGACCTACATAATAGATATAGCAATATATTAATAATAATAGCTGTTTTAAAATGTGACAAAATGAATTATAAAATGCTTAAAAAATTGAAATATATAAGAGAAGAATGAATCTTTTTGATTATTTTTTATAATAAATCGAAATATGTAACTATTTTATTATTCAATTAAATTTAACGCTAACAGGGTAATCTACCAATCACATCACAAATTTGAACTGTCATCATTTGATGGCAGAAGTCGTACTGACAGATCATTGATGGCTCGAAATGGGGTCGATGTTTATTCCAAGCTGTTTGGTTTACGTAAGAGAATATATATGAAAACACTCGTTAAAGTCGGTTATAATAAATATGTCTCAAATACATCTTGTTGCAACAGAGTGCATCGACACATCGTATGCGTTCACTGTATCACGTAATTGGACCGTTGCAATGACGTTCTCGGCTAGAATTTACGTTTAATAACAATTTAAATTTACTTACTGTTCTTTACTGAATGTTATGTTTTGCTATTAAACGTTTTTACTTGTTTTCTTGGAGCACCGATCATTTGTAGCGACATAAGAGCAGAGCAAGTTATACAGTATTTTGTTCGAAATTCAAATGACAGATTCATGATGCATAAAAAATTCTGCGGAAATAATTTTAGATAGTTGATCTTCGATCGTAGATAATGGAGTCGCGGTAGATTGCATTTTATTCAAAGGTACGATAGTAAGGTACGTGTTCAAACATAAGTTATTTCAATTGCAGTACTAAATAACCGAGTCGTTATTTAATGCAATTAAGTGTCTTGATTTAAATGTTTGTTTTCTGTATATATTTAGAGTGTTTTTTCATATTGCTCCATTAATTCATTTTAATTGATAATCATTTAAAACTTAGTAGTCAATTATTTAAATTTCAGTCATTTAAATTTAAATTATTTATTCTTAGATTTTAATTGTAAATTAATAATAATTTATTCAACACCTATGGAAAATACGCTTGTAGTAATGTATAATTTACAAATTTGTATAATTACAACCTTTGTTTGCTATCGCATAACCTTCCTTACAGTACGCACGCGAATAAGATATTACTGATCAAACATTGATGCGGTGATTGTTTCTAAGCAAATTCTTTTACTTCCAATAGTCAGGTTATATTAAGATCGAGACGTTGGTCTAAATTACGATGGTTCAAAAACAGTACTTTTTAAAACGCTGTAACAGTAATTTTAAAGACTACATATTTATCATTAAAAAGATCCATTAAATTGTTGTTGAAATACTTATTTATATATCTTTATAATATCTATTGGCATCTTATTTACATAAGTATAAAATACATGTCCATAACTACATACAAACATTGCTTCCATACACAAACAAAGAACAAAATGTTACGCTTATTTTTCGGCGAAGATTTCGGCAAAGGAGTCAAGTAGACATGTCTCAGGTGATATGTAATTTAATTTTTACAAAAAAGAGTTACAAAGCAATACCCAAAATCGAATCAATTTATGAAACAATTTATAATATTCTTTTGTGCGACTCATTATTCTAATAACCAACTGTCGACTGGTGTGTCAAAAGCGTTAATTCATGTGCTGTGAAAGATTTACTTGTATTTAACTAGTGTTGCAATGTGGTGGTGGTGGTAGAGGTGGTGGCGGAGTGGTGGTGAAGTTCACACGTGTTACTTAACTGCCAGGTCGCGACATCGCTTGGAATTCTTGGCGCATTTTTCATCTGTCGGTAGGTCAAGTTTTTTGCGTAAACTACTTACAATAGTTTGGAATACTCTTACATAACTTAGACTTAAGACTGCCCTGTTGGTCGTATTGGTTGCAAGTGCGACTGCCTATCGGGAGGTCCTGAATTCAATCCCGGGTTGAGCACTATTAAATTTTTCTAATTTAGATTTTCTAGTAGTGGCTCGCAGTCTGGATATGTTCCCGTTGTATGGCAATAGGCTCACCACTTATTCCATTGTGGGATGTAAACGTAATTGGTGAAACGTGGGAGTGTTCTACATTCCTCTGGTTAACTCTTTAGGGATTACAGACGTCATGTTACTTTTACGTAAGAAACAAAAAGATTAATAGCGTAATGAAAGAAAGTGGAATAGAGATGTTTAGTACTCAGTGCTCTTTGCCTCCCATGTAAGCGCACTGGCGTGATGATATGTAAATGAGAATTTTGAACGAAACCTTTGTGTTCTGATGAATAAAGTACAATATAATTCAAACTATTACTTTTTTAATATATAGCTTACGCATTGAATAGATACAGAAGAAAATATATTAAGTTATGTTTTTTCAACGTAAATGTGTACTCGTGTATTTAATGACATAAATGTTAATTAAAAAAAATGCTCTTTATAACGTCAAGATTTCAGATAAAACTAAATACATTATCAGTTCTTTCTGGAACAAACTGCAACGTGCCTTACACGCACACACGCACGCACGAACACACGCATGCACGCACGCATGCACGCAGGCACGCACGCACGCACGCACGCACACACACACACACACACGTACATACATATCTCCACGGCAGGTCCCTTGCGGGGCGGGCGGAGAGTATCTAAATATTTCTATTCTTACACATAAGTACTTCGTACATAAGTTACGTACGTAAGTTGTTGATAATGCGATAAACAGGTTATATGTATTAATAATAATATATGACTAGAAGGTATTTTACAACTGATAAGGTTTCGAGTAAATCGTGACGAAGCGATACACAGCGCTGCTGTATAAATATTTCATAATTTAAAAGAGATAAGGATAGTTTTGTAATTGTAATACGAAATATTGATGTGGCGAAAGTGTCGTTACCAAAATAGTCATAGACAATGACGTTTACGATTGTCTGCGGCGTGTCAATTTACACAGAAACATAAAGGGTCAAAGATTTCGCAACAGAAAGGTCAGTCAAAGCGAGTTTTGTTTTTAATTGTTTATTGTAAAACGAAAAAGTATAATATCCAATTAAGTTCATTCACATTAATGATGAGTTTTTAATTGTAATCTTTTGTAGAGAATAAACGTGAAAGGATGCTCATGGCGATGCATGGCATAACCAATTTTGTTTTAGATCAAGTATGCAGATATTTCATGATTAAGAACACGATTAGCTAAGTAGGTACTATTATTTTTATTATTATAATAATGACACCATGTCTCTTATAGGGTAGGCTGAGAGCAGCAAGTGCTAAAGATCTCTATCCCTCTAAATGTATCACTTGTTGCTTTCATAACATATTAAATTACATTGGGCAAGTGGAAGAATTTCAAATTTGAAATTTCAAGTTTGTCTCTTCAAACTTCATTAGTGTAGTAAAAGATATTATCACTACTCTGATCGTAATTTAATTTTCTGGGGTATAATTGCATGGATTAAATTATTTACAATTTTTTTATCAATATTCATTTGATATACAAATACACATTTTTATTACTATTTCATGTGAATACAACAAATTAACTATAGAGAACAAATGTGAATACAACAAATTAACTATAAGATATAGGTACCACGGCCGAAGCAAACCGCACTTCGTGAGGCCAGAACGTTTGCTGTTAAATATGTACGTGGAAGTATGTATTTTTAAATATAGAACACTTTAAGTAATCTCTTAGAAGACGGCGTTGGGATTGTGTATATATTAATATGCTGGCCTCTCTGTTTTGCATCATTCATTCAATTCATTACGTAAGCGCTATACTAAAAGTCGAGCAATTTATCGTATGTGCGAAGGTGTTTGGTACGTGGAATAATATTAATGTACATCGCGTTATGTACGGCCTTAATTACTACAAGGAGTGATTTGTGGATTCTCCGTAGGACACACAGTCACGTTTCACGATTGCAAATTCAACACAGATTAGGTTGGAGCCTGTACCTACTCGGTCTGTGCGCACACAGTAGGGCTGTTGGTCATCTGTTGTTAGTTATTCAATAAAATATAATAAATATAATATAGTATAATTGTTGACAAAGTTGGTTGTTATTGGATATCTTTGACTGGATTTTTCTTATTTGATATCTTCAATATGGAGTCTGCATCTGTGCCCCGTTTATGTTAATAGGCTTGTGCTCTATTCCATGAAACGTCTAACGTGTCCGGTGACAAGTGGGAGTTCTACACTCGTATGGGAAATATAGGCTTGATTTTATGTAACATGCTTTATATTTTCCTTTATAACCTGATGTATACAATAAGTTAACAACTTAGCAACCCTGCAGTGACCGATTGATGTAAAGTATTAAATATAAATTACGTTCCTTGATTTGTTATACGCACCGACAGGATATCATTGCGATCTTACGTTAGTTTCTTATGTTATTACAACACTTAAACTGTACCTATGTATGTAAGTAATAAATCCACATAGTAATTTAATCTTGGCTACATGTCCATTATAATGTACATTTTACGAAATTTACATTTTTGAAAGTTGTTCATCATGTGGTGAACGGTGGCATATTCTCAAACTAAGCTTTATCTTGTTCTACTGGAATACTATCGAATTTAGATACATCGTTATTCCAAACAGATCAACAAATCGCGACAATATACAATGTTTTCTTTCCTGTTTCTCCTCACTGTCGCTTGATTCTTATTATTACCTACCTTTCACTTGTATCGATCACGGCAAAATCAACGTGAAATACTAAGTAGTAGTAAACATGAAATAATAAACGTGAAGTGAAATACTAAATTGTATTTCTCTACTTTTATAGCTTCTATCAACATGCGTCATATTCTTTTTGTAACATGATTTTCATGTTGATGTTCGTATTATTTCGAATGTTTTCCCTTTAATTTTTTTAGTTTCCCAATATTTTCTCCAACTTTTGGTTAACGTGATTTTTTTCCGTGTCGGGGTGGAGTAAGAATACATTCGTCGACCAGATGCCAAGATACAGGGTGTCGGATAGCGGTATGGCGTGGTCTGCCTAGCCATAGCTACAGGAGCTGGCCGCCGGTAGGCAGCAACAATTTGGTGCGAGAATCTGTGCTCTGCGATGCCCGACCACCATGTTCAACAGTGGACATCAATATTGAACGTGATTTATTATTCTGAACCTCAATTTCACTCGCTTGAAGTTCTTGCTGCAATATTAAAGTTTATATTTCGATAGAGCAGTCTAATTTGTAGTATGTAGGTACTATTGTTGCACAACGTTAGCGGCTGTGTGTCATAAACACGCAAGGCTAGTTAATTGTCTCAGCCTCTTACGTTAAAATGAGGGCCGCTCTCAAATTAAGAGCCATAAATAATCCGAGTATGAATCCGAAGGTTTGGGAACAGTTAATGCTGTAACAATTCTTTTACTCAGAGAAGCAACTCAATAATCAAGCCCCTTGTATGTAGAATTTATTGTTTATAAAGATAAAGTAATATTAAGGTAGGCGTGGAAAATAAACAGAAATAAATTGCAAACAAAATTTTAATAAAACTATTTACAGAGAAATTATAAAAATTAAATTCACATGTTACCTATTTCTACGTTATTTACATCTTTATTTTTTTGCATCGTTAAATGAAATCAAATACATATAATGATCATTTACAAATCGCAATGAGTATTAATTATATTTATAAAATAATTAGATTTTTTGTACATTGAAATGCATGGTTTCTATATTTTGTACTAAATCATTGCAAACATTAATTTTGATAAGTTAAAAAATCGCATTTAAATAATAAATAAATTAACTATATTATGCGATTCTCGATCTTATTAGCTTTCGCTTTCAATCTTAAAATCGCGTAGGGTTTTTAATCTTATCACTATAATAATTGAGTATTTGACTATTTTTATAAATTGTGAGTGAAAATATTTAAATATGCTAATCGAAACAAGCCGCCGCTCTTAGGCGGAAAAGTAACAACAATTTTTTAATCCTTTTTATACATGCTTTAATTTCTTAGGTTTTACCAGGTATCAAATTCTTCAGTTTGTCTTCATTTTTAAGTTATAGTTCCGACTGCCACTTGACTGTTTTTTTAGACAATTAGGGAAATTGTATGCGGACTTTTGAAAAATACTTATACATCACTTACAATAATATACACATATGGAAGAGAAACACCTACGTACCAAAAAAAAATTCGGTTGTAACTTCGTAACTTCACGCCTGTAATCCCCGAAGAGGTAGGCAGAGGAATGCGGAACACTCCCAAAATTCGGTTGTGATGCCAATTATCTACATACACATATCGCACATATTGTTTTCTAAAAGCAGTCTTTCTAACAGCTGATAGAACTTCCTACCAAACTGTCTATTTCAGTCATTAAAAAAAAAGAAGTACCTACGGATCCAATTCGGTAAAATACAGATTACGTTTTAAGAAGAACCAACATTTTTTAAACAGCCAAACAACTTATAAATAAAAAGAAATCTATCTAGTAACAGGCAGTGGTGCATCGAGAGTGTAACAGCTTATCCAAAGTTCTCGAAGTGATGTATGAAGTAGGGCAGGCGGCGCGTGCGGTTCACTTGGTCGCAGGCGGACATTATCGACTTCGTGAGCGGACGGGGCCCGCAAGAAAACACCCCTATTTTAGATACCTGAACACAAAGAACGATACATCAAAACAAAACAAACACATCGTAAGATGACAAAGTTGCCCGCATCGAATGGGTACAGTGTCCCGATGCAAAGGACCCGTCCATGGTTGTCAGATCTCCGCGGATGTCATTATTATACCTTTGTTGATAGCTGTATGTTAAAGATTCACTTTTCAAAACAGTAGCTCAGTATTGAAATATAGAGAAACGAGAGTGCTGCAATTCATTAGAGCGTTAATGTAATTAAAGGTACTTACGTAGCTGTGCTTTTTTTGAACGAATTTGAGAAAGGACGACATGTCGGGTCGGCCGAAATGGTTGACTGCCTTCAGCCCCGTGAACATGGACGTCCGCGACAGCCGCTGGAAGTGGTTCTCGCAGATGTACTATAATAAATAAAAGGGTAATTTTTAATTATTATGCTGTCAACCGGAAACAATGCAACGCAAAAGCAGTGTAAAAGCACTATAGTACTTACATAATGAATACCTAAGTAAGTTTCAAGTTAATTTTAGGTCAAATTTTATAAAATATAATACATACATGAAATGTACGGCTATGGCAGCAAAAGGAGTTTTAACAAACATACAATTAAAGGACTTCTAGACGACTTGGATCTTGAACACGTCACAAATTACACATCTCAAACACATTATAAATTTGATCATCAGCAATGATTCTCAAATATATGTATATTATATTCCCTTCATTCTGTACTGAATTTTAGATTGTCCGGAATAGGTCCGGATTGAATGTTGTGTTCTTTTATTGTTATTATCAATGGATATGTCTATGTGAGGTGCAATAAAATGTTTTGTATATACATAGGTACGTACAAGCATGGTGGTGCGCAGGTCGAACTTGTGGAAGAACTGCGTGATGAAGATGTGTATCTCGAGCACGCTGGTGACGTCCTTGCGCTCCACGTCGCGCAGCACGTCGATAAACCACTCGAAGTGCTTGTGCGACGGGCAGATCCACAGGAAGTACACCTTGTTGGTTGCAACACATTAACCAACTTTATTTTTAGTTTGTCATCAAGCCAGGCTCTGTGCGGGGTAAGCAGGGAACCCCGAATATTATATAGCTCTATTTTCATGGACTATAATCAAGCGTTTGTAACATAGAAGGATACTTTAGGTGTTCAGGTGATTTTTAAGGTTATTTTTCGCTCTTGGATAATTCCATGTTTAAAATTTTCATGTTTATTGCAGAATCTGTCCCTTTATGTATAAAGTATAAACATTAGAGTTTTATACAAATGCATATATGTATATTAGATATGTCTAGGATAATAAATTTAAATTGGTATGTAGTCTGGGGATGCCTTAATGATGCGACGTTGAATTTTGTAGGACCATGTTACCTTTAAAAGGTCAACATTCAAATAATTTCCGTTCACGTCATTGGAAGTTATTTAAGTAATTCAATATTGGAACATTTAACAATCATTCTTACCTTCTTACAAGCTACTCCGGAGTATCTGTTGGTGGAAGTTCCGAACACGAGGTCGTTGAGAATTGACGCGTACGGCGTGACCCCTATGCCGCCTCCCACCATCACGGCTACCTCGAACTTGTACCAGTCCTGGTTGCCACCGCCGAACGGACCCTGGATTCTGCGTTCCAAATAAGGCGATGACATTTAATAACTGGCAATCAAAGATATTAGTAAAGTAACTTCACGCCTGTAATCCCCGAAGAGGTAGGCAGAGGAATGTAGAACATTGCCACGTTTCACCAGTTGCTTTTTAGTCCCACGATGGAATAGGTGGTGAGCCTATTGCCGTATACCGGGCACGTATCCGGACTCCGAGCCACTACTAGAAAATCTTAATAAATCTAAATGTAGTAGTGCCCGACCCGGGAATCGAACCCGGGACCACCCGTTCGGCAGTCGCACTCGCAAGCAACACGACCAACGAGGCAGTCAAAGATATTAACATTATAAAATACTGATCTCAGTTCCAATGTAATTACAATTATGTTTTACTGTAAAAAAGATATTGGCTATTTAATCTAATTTTGAAGCAGCATAAGTTAATAAAGGTCGGATGTCAAGTTCTGATGAATGGCGGATTTAGAAGTGTCCAAAACTGACGCGCGTGTATGGAAATTGTGATGATTCTGGAAGAGGAACGGCAGGTCTAGAGGAATAGATATAGATGGTACACGGTAGCCTCTGCCCATCCCGTAAGGGACCTAGCGTGATATACTGATAACAATAAATTATTAATTACGTGATCTATTCATAATAATTGACGTTACATTAAAACTTCACTATGTTATATTCCGTACGTAAAATCATATCTGATTATGACGTAACAATATACTAATTTAATGTTACTATCTATATATGTTACTAACTAACTAACTACTATCTATGTACTCGTAAGTATGTATTTGTAGGTGTTGAGACAAACAGGAATCATGCCTATTAAATGTTGCACTCTTGTATGTATTCCTTTAGATAAGAACATTTATAATAATCTCATTTGCATTTAAACAATATACATTTTGTAAGCGGCACTTCTGTGCACGGCAGAAAGATGTTAGATAGCAATTGCATAATTCAATTGAATAAACTAAATTAGATGTTTTTAGTTGGAAATATGAATAAAAGCATTATTAAAATTCTGTCAGCATTGTTCAAGTAATTTGCGTTATAAATTATAATTATCTACTTAATTAATTTTACGGATGTGATATTTCTTATACTGTCGAAATATTATAATGAAACATTAATGAAATCACAACACATTGCACTAGATTCAGTCTAGTGGAAAAATACAATGTTTGTGTCTTTATACTTTGTCGGTATAGACTAGACCAGTGATTCTCAATCACTGTGCCGCGGCACTTTTGTGTGCCGTGAAATTTTAAAAGTGTGCCGCCAAATTTGCATACTTTACTCCAATAATATATATACATACAGGCTTACATAGAACTGCTAATTAA
>DWFO01002271.1:0-14047 GCA_018246595.1 Mimoniades nurscia nurscia | reverse complement strand
AGGAATGTAGAACACTCCCACGTTTCACCAGTTACGTTTACGTCCCATTATGAAATAGGTGGTGAGCCTATTGCCATTCACCGGGCACATATCCTGACTCCGCACTGGTAGGTACTAGAACATCTAAATTAGAAAACTTAGTAGTACCCGACCCGGGAATCGAACACAGGACTTCCCGTTCGGCAGTCGCACATCCAACCAACACGACCAAGGACCAAGTCTTAGTACTTATTACAATAATTATTATTGTAGGTACATTACATGCACTATTGGAAATGGGCGCATTGACAGACAGATTTAGTAACAAAATGGTATTTAAAAGGGTTCTATCTTTTCATTCTGAAATTCGGTACGCTATAACCTTTATTATATTAAAACAGCCTTTGATAAGATCGCCCTGGGGCATCAAATTATTTCACTTAAACCGTTTTAGACGGAAAGCCCGCAAGGACTTGGGGTTGTCTGTTAAAAAGCTTTTATAGAGTTGATTTCATAATTAGCTGGAGTTTGCGAGATTCGATAGGAAAATTGGAAAGGAAGAAAGGAAAATTTGTAGTAGAGGCTCGGAGTCTGGATATGTGCCCGGTGTATGGCAATATACTCACCACCTATTACATAGTGAGACGTAAACGTAACTGGTGAAACGTGGGAGAGTTCTACATTCCTCTGCTTACCTCTTCGGGGATGACAGGGGTGATGTTACGTGATGTTGCATGGGTTCTAACCGAGATTAAAAAGGAATAAGTTTACTGACAAGTACATAAAATATTACACAGTACCAATTGTAATCAGGCCAATTATATAGGCTTCAACAGATTATTTGTTAGTCTCAAACAGAATCAATTTTATTTTCTTATACTCCCAACGCCTCGCCAATAAGTGACTTAGATTCGTAGGTACCTACATGTCATTCGGTCCAATTATTAAACATTATCAATTTAATAATTGCTCGGTTCAAATCTTGAGTCGGGTACTATTGTTTTTTCGAACTTAAAATGTAACTTAGATTTTATAGCAAAAATATTTAGTAGTGGCGCGGAGTCCGGATTTGTGTCCGGTGTATAGCGATAGGCTCACTACCCATTCCGTGGTGGGACGTGAACGTAACGACCTCTTCGCGACTACAGGCGTGATATTACGTTTAGTTTAATGAAAATTTGCATTTTATGTGGATAAAAAAACAAACATACCATCAACACTATTTTAATATATAAAAACCCCAATGTCGCCGACCCTATGGTATTACAAGAAACAAAGTGAAAAAGAGCACCAACTGTGAGTAATGTAAGCAACGTAACAGATAATAAGTCCATAAATTTCGTTTTTGTCTTGAAGATGATGCAGTAAAGAGATATCTGAAGAAAACCTCTGTTGTAAAAATAGTGCAGAACATGGAACTTTTTGTATAACATATTTGGTTAGGCAAAATTGAATATATTATATTTGCTATTCCCTTATTATTGTATTTTCATTCTTCAGTCTAATACATTCTCATGAATAAATATTAGATATACAAAAGCATTTAGGTATATTACCGAGATCCAAGAACACATTTGTCACGTAAGGCAAATAAATTTTACAACAATGTCTCATGCGGTACTTGTAACAAAACTCACTGGAACTTTCCAATATTGTATTAGGCCTGCAATGCAGTTGTAATATCTGCAGTAAGATGTGGTACACGTAAAGCTCAGATTTATGATTCGCTTGCTGATTGAAACAGAAATTTGGGCAATAGCTTTAAAAAACAAACGAAGGTGGAAATAGGCTGCGAAATATTTATGGTACATTGAGGGTGTAATATGCAATAGCTGGTAATACATATATTATGTATAAACCATCAAAGAAAGAAATAAGAAAAAGATAGATGTACATAATGATTGACAAATATGGATAAAAATTTATTTAAATTACAGCGGAAATATAAGCGATTCTCACAATCCACCTACATGTACCTATTTCCACAGAGTAAAGTAAACACCAAGAATTTGAAGTAGGAACAAACAAGCATCCGCCGGTACGTTGGAGAGAACCACAGAACAATCTCGTGCACATCGAAACAAATTGTCCTTTCGTCTCGAGAATTGTTTTTAAATTTCGTTACCAGAACTTGCGCGGTGCCGCCATAGAGGATAAAAGTGTTAGTAAAAGTGACACACTAAATTAACAGTTTATTTACTATGTGACGGGATATAAATAATTTATTTATAATAATCAATTCATGACGAGTAAATATGTCATAGATACAACTATTTAAAATAATTAATAATTTCATCATCATCGTCATAATTATCATCAGCCTATTCCCGTCTACTGCTAAACATAGGCCTTCCCAATAACACGCCACAGGTTGATCTTCAGCTCTTTGCATCCAACCGCTGCCAGCCACTTTGCGTATATCGTCACTCCACCTAGCCGGAGGGCGTCCTACGCTACGTTTGCCAAGGCGTGGTCTCCACTCCAGGACACGTCTGTTTCAGCGGTTATCGGTCCTGCGACAGATGTGACCAGCCCACTGCCACTTCAGCTTGCTGGTCCGATGGGCTATGTCGATAACCTTGGTTCTCTGTCGGATCACATCGTTTCGGATACGATCCTTCATTTAATAATTTAAATTTAATTAATTTAAAATAATTAATTTCCTCAATGTTTGTTGTTGAAATGAAGTTAGTGCTCTCCATTTGCAAGCTATTATAAATCGTAACAAACATTAAACGATCTAAACGGTTCGCCTTATCTAATAGATTATTATATCTTGAGTTTCAATCCGAATGATTGTGCAACTGCCATATACTTCCCCCAAGGTGGAGACGTCTTGTGAGATCTCTTGAGAGTTCTGATGCGACAATAATTCTAGTTTGCGTCGTTTCGGAGTTTCGCCGTCGTGTTTATGTGACAAGTGATGTGATGATATGTTTGTTAACTGGTATTCTATGAAGGAATATCGTTTCATAAATGTCCTTAAATTTATTGAAATGCAGAAAGAATTTTAAAAGTTAAATAAATAGTTATATTTTAATGGTTACATTGTTATTGTACAAAACGTTATACGTATTTAAATAAATATTACCGATATTTAGGATCAAATGTATGTATGTCATAAAATGATATCAGGAACTATAAAATGTTAGGAACTATTAATGTTAATATACGAATATGTATTCGTACCTATGATTTTATAGTGTTCCAAATAGAATTACCTTCAAACACATTTTTAAGCAGTTTGAAGTTTCGGTGAGTACAAACAAAAGCAAAGAGACTGTCACAAACAGCTAAATTGATCCAACACGCCTGCCAAGCGCTCTGCTAAAGTTTGATACCTCTTCAAACTCAAACGCGAAAGTACAGCCCTCCAGGCGCGGTACTGTGAGGAAACCTAAATCAATAATTCTATCATACTTAAAATTCTCCAGTAAATAGTCTATCAAACTTAGCATCGCTCGGGACTTAAACTTTTTAAGCAGACATGTGAAACTCGGAGAGTTTAAAGGGATAACTTTGTCATCCATTCGAAAAGCGTCTCGGGAAAAATTGCTCGCGTGCTCCGCGTGCTTCGAATTTCTCTATCGAAGCATGACAGTAATTTTTTCAGTGATTCTGCAGTTTACTTCGAATATTGGTATTTTTCTTTCATGAGATTAACGTCACATAAATTGCACTTTATCTGCTATCGTGGAACGCTTATGGACAGTCTCTCAAAGGGCGCAGACAATCATGTTGTACTTTTCTGGTATTTGCGAATCGCGACTTACATTACTCATATGTATTCATACATTAAATTTAAATACAAATCGAAACGGTATTTCTTCCTTGAAAGAGGAAATTTGTGTTAAAAAATTTCCTCGACATTTGTTCTTTGTTCTACTGGACACTGGTCTTCTTACAGAATGTAAGGAGTACGCTGTAGTGACGCTAGTGTATTGCGCCTTGGAAAACATTACCGAAAAGTCTAAGGTGTGCAGATTCCTTCTGCTATGTTTTCTATCACTATTAAAGCAAGTGTTATATAATCTCAATAAGCACATAGTTTTGTAGATATGCGTGACACAATTTGTCCCAGACTCTAGAGTGGGAGGCTGAGTTTAAAACCATTAAGCTATCATTACTTGTTCTTAATTATTATACTTCTTATCATCATCATCACCATCACCTTATATTACAAAATATACAAAAGTATAAACTTACTTAAAGCTTATTTATTGTAAAAGTTGAGGTAAAGAAACAAGTACAAGAAAGAAGCTGCGAATGTGGCAGATTTAATTAAACTAATACGTGAGTGAAGAGAAAACGAATTGAGTAATAATAAAGCGAATGAAGCCAAACGCACTTTTATCAGATTCGACGGAACTCAATTTGCGGTCGATAAGCGAAGTTCTGGCAAATGAGCTTTTGTGAAGAACTTAATTTGTCTTCGAAAAGATTTTTCCGCAAAAATGATGCTCTGCCACTTTTATCTCTAAATTTGATTAAATCCCAGATGAGAAACGTCTCCTTTGGACTATTGTGTCACTCTTGAAATGATATAATTAGAGTCCTCTGTGTGAATTGAATGAACCTACACTCTGGCCCGGGATATTTTCGTACATTTTTAGTTTCATCCCGAAAAATACCAAACTAATGTTTACAAATATCCTGTGTTACTAACGTGAAGCTTGGCGATTGTCCCTTAAGGAGTCCCTTAAGTCCCTATATATCGATGACCAAAGTTTTGTTCGTACAACAGATTCTAAAGCCTAGCTTTATGCACCTGCCAGTACCACTGCCACACATTTGCACATAATAGTTGTAGCTTGAGCTTCGCGACTCTACTTCACGTGTAATTGTAAACTTTAACTGATGTTAACATACAAACAAATTTTATCACGACGCAGTCTGCCGACAAGGAGTCAGTGGGGTATTACTAGATATGGAAAGCGCAGGTTCGCGAGGTGGCGCCGAATAAGAGAAGCATGAATCTAGAAGAGGACCTCCAAAGGTTGATGGATGGATGATTATATCACGATGTTGCGAAAAGACGTATTTTTTTGTTGTTTATAATTTAATGAAAGAAAAACGTTTTAAAGAGTGAAATATTTCAGTGTATATAAATTATGTTGCCGTAAAGCCAGATTAAGTAAAATGGAGGTGCACCCATGATTCCCTCAAACAGAGTACTTTAAACAATTAATTGAAAGTATTTCAATCACATTTATTTCGCGTTTACTTTTTATGTACCCTACAATTGTACAAGGAAATGTTGGATGAAAAGTTATGCAAACAAACGCATGCTGTATTTTTTCGTTTCTTTCAAATGTAAGTCTCATTTTTCAAGATGTTCAAAGTTATAACACATACGAGAAAATTACGTGCGATTAAACATGTGATACTAGTTACACATCTACATTTACATGTAAATATAGATATAAGTGGAAAAAATCAAATATGAATTAAAAAAATTCCACTGTCACTATTTCTAGTTTATATGACTTAATACAATAAGCTAATTTTTTGAACTACATGGCTTAACATGGCTGCAAAACTATTATTTACGTCCCACTGTGGGACACCGGTCTCCCACCTACCTATCTACATATATAGCAGTAAATACAAACCTCGACAACAACACAAACCTGACCACAAATCTTTTTAACTTCTAACTAGTTGTGATAAACACACGTATAACACGCGAAATAGTTTCACCTGTGTATGTGAAAAACTTTTTACGTGGACAAGGAAACATATAGAAAAACCGCTGTTATAGACCGAGCCCTTTAGCTTCACGAATAACAGATAATAGGCCATTATTCAAGGCGCCCATCCGTCCCATCCCTCTTTGTGACTCGCGTCGCGTGTCCGACATAAGGAAGGACAACTTCGAATAAAACTACGACGCTATGTACGTATTAAATTATATTTTTTTCTACTGAGTATAAAATGCACAAGATTTTAGTGAGCTACATGCCCTGGCCGCCTATAGGCCGTAGGCGCGTTGAGCTGTGCTCTGCGATCCCAACCCGCATGCCCAGCGTGGGGATTATGGGCATCACCCCTCAGGGGTGGCCTACGTCCAGCAGTGGACTGCAATAGACCGGTGATGATGATGATGATGTTAGTTAGTTTAGTTAGTAATCGTTCTAAGAAGAGTAGCTACTAGGTAGTAGTTAAGCTAAAAGTTGTAAATGTAACGATTTCCTTCTAGAATGTTCTATCATTATTTTCCGCACATCTACGAATTCATCTCAGCGAATAATTCGTCTTCGAATCTACAATTTAGCGAATACGTTCGCTATATTATGACACCTACTTGATATAACTATTTATATCATCAAACCATGGAGCGCTGCTAGCTCACAACCGAGCAATTATTTAAACAGCGAAGTAATATTTTTACTTGTTCAAAGTTAAGGCAAACATTTCATTAACTTTAGTAAATATAATATTCAGGCGTAATAAATGGACTCTAAAGGAATGTTATATTTAACAAAAATGTTATAAATTTATACTAAATTTACGGACACTACTACATTTTCTAATTAAGATTTTCTAGTAGTGGCTCGGAGTCTGGATATGTGCCCGCTGTATGGCAATAGGCTCACCACCTATTCCGTAGTGGGACGTAAAAGTAACTAGTGGAACGTGGGAGTGTTCTACATTCCTCTGCCTACCTCTTCGGGGATTACAGGCGTGATTTTACTTTTTTTTACCTTATATGTACGTACGCAGTGCATATACGTACGTACATATGTACGTATATATATGCATTACGTAGAAGAAGAAGTAGGTACCACTGGAATACATATTTCTGCTGTGACGCAATCCTAACTATTACAATTTGTATATCATTCTGAACGGTTGTGATTGTCCACTCACCTGTATAATACAGTCAAGAATCTCGTCTTATGACCATGTCGAATAGTACAATTGCCAATTAATACTGACTGCACTCATACAACATGTAGGTACTAATGAAGTAATTGTAGTAACAGTCTTATTCCTGCACTCGTCAATTCGTCATACATTTAACACTACTGAAGTAATTAAGAATCACAATCCTATTCTTACAGACCTGTTCGAGGTGATTTGCAGGTGTCTCTAAGCAGCAAGGCCACATTAACTGCCGCCCACTCTGTTGCTACTTTCTTAACTTAAAAAAGACACTCGGAATAGTCTAGACCAGCATCTATGATGACAGCGGATAATACGTAGATACATTTAGAAAAATATCTGTATTTTTCTCAATTCATCTACGTTTTATCAGCTCCGATATTAGTAGATATGGAATTATCAGAACGAACAAAATATCAACACACTTGTAATAACAAAAACAGTTGACGCATTATCATTTTGCGATTATACCAAACAAGCAGTGATTATAATCGATCGCTTGGTTTATTTTACGCCAGTTCGTCATTATTTGCTTGTTACTATAGATTTTCATATCCACTCGAATTGGAGCGATTACGGTGCGCCGTGAAGCGGAAACCGGAGCGAAGTTGGCGCTGAAAGTAGAGCGAATTGGACCGAATTTCTAATAACATTCAAAACCTAGCCGTACGAAAACTGCTGCTGGTTTGCGGTTATACATTCAGAAAGAGCGTGCAAATGTTATTTATTGCATGCTCTTTTCGAATGTTCGTACATATTCCTACCAGTTACAAGTTGTTGCGCTCGACAATCGCCCCTAAGCCGTACGTAATAAGACGATTACCAAACAATCATTGAGAGGAATTATATTAATTATAACTGAAATTTGTTAGTTTTTTGCGGTTTGAGTAATTATGTGAAAATTAAAAAGTGTTACACAGACACTGAACAGAAATGTTGTGAGCCAATTTGATAGAGTGTACATACATGTGTATTTTTTTCAATAAGTGGAATCAATCTGTAATTCAAGAATATTACATTTTAACAAAGGTTTCCACTGTATGATATTTATTTAAAATACATAGTAAAAATATATGGTTTTTTTTGTATAAGACTGATTGATCGTTTTCCTAATCTGTTTGACAGCGCTGAGTCCGAGTTACAAGTACGTACATGGTAACATCACACCATTCCCAGTAGTAGGCAGAGAAATATTGTACACTCCCACGTTTCACCGGTTACGTTTGCGTCCCACTACGGAATAGGTGGTAAGCCTATTGCCATAATCGGACATAATTCCTGACTCCCAGCTACCATTAGAAAACTCCAATAGTGTCTGAGCCGGGATTCGAACTCGTAACCTTCTGATTGGCAGTCGTACTTGCAACCAACACGACCAACGAAACATTGTCACATTGACATGGGTACAAAGGTAAATATGTATAATATAAACAAAGTACTATGTTGCATTCACTAAATATAGCAATAAGGAATCTATTAATTTCTGATAAAAAAAATAGTAATATTTGTTAGGTTTAGTTATGAAACTTTTTGTCCTAATAGGAGTTTAAAAATTTAGGTGTAGGTAATGACCGTTTGGGTAATGATCTGGACAATGCCGATACTCGTTATGGTTACATATTGGGCTGCATTAACAAAATACATAAAATATTGACCCATTATTCAAATATTTCTTATGAAGAAAGAAAACTTACAACTTCTCTTATTCAAAAACATAAAAATCGCGTAACGAAAAACCCGAAAAGATACATCAAAGATACATCATTACCGAAACATGTCATTATCGGGACCCTCAAAGGAAGCACGGTGTTCGTTTTGTATACAGTTTACGTAGGAATTCGATTTATCAATCATTTGAACAATACCGGAATAAATTATTTTGCACCACCTGTTCAATACTCCTACCATTGAAATTGAAATGGTATAACGTTTTAGGAGGGCGCCTTGAATACTGACAAAAACAACTTTAACGGAAAATGTACGGCTCAGTCAGTGGCGCCGACCTGTCATTTCATTGTTAATGATACTGACTACCCATTAGAGTAGATTGATCATGGCAGAAACCAATTTGCACAGATAACACAAAATAAAAGAATTAAAATGTAAAAGTAAAAATTTTAATCGCTGAAGCATCACTTTAAATATTTGCGAGAGAACCACTCAGCTTCCAGCGCTGATTGGTAATATTTGGAATACGTGCCTTTGAAAAAAATATACAGTAATTATATTATTTGTGTTGGGTAATTAAGAATAAAAATATTTCATCTTAAAGTGATTGTTTTTTTTACATTTTTTTTAACTGGCACGCATCAGTACCTACTAGATTACATGACCTGACTTATAACAATTAAATAGGCATATTTTATATAGACAAAGGATTTCATCTTAATTCAAATGACTCGACATATAGGTAAAGTACAAAAAATATTATAAACCTCCTTAAATATAGAACAGATGGTACCATCTAATGAAATAAAAAATAATTTTATATTTTTTATTCCAACAACATTACATGCGTTGACATATTTTCATCTAGTAAATTACTTATTAAAGATATGTAGGTACACTCTATAAGTACTCTATGCACACGACAATAATAATGTTTCATTGTTTAAAATTACCTTATTTACTTACTCGTTGAATACAATTCCTAATTATACATATAAGCATTGTAAATAAAATCAAAATATTAAAACCATCAACTACTACAACACACATTAATTGCAAATAAAAAGAAAGTGTGAACTAACGTACTAATGAAAAGTTAAGGGGATAAGATAGAAAACATATATTTGACAAACTAGCGACTTCATTTGCGATGTTTATGATTTTAGCAATCAATATTTTCTACGTGCAAGCAAGAAAACATAAAACGCAAAGCTATACTTTCCTAATCTTAAAAAATGCTAAGATTCTAATTCCGTAGAAAATTACATTAAATCAACAAATCGTAATATCATTTTAAGATAAAGATCAAGTGTCTTATACGTAAAAAACGTAAAAAATACGTAAAAATACACGTAAAAAATACGTAATACGTAAATTTTTTTTTTTACCAAAATCTCCTAATTTGATTCCTAAAATTTTATTTATATCGAACATCTAGAAACATCCAACGTACTAAAATACATTTAAAGGTTATTTGAAACTTAATTTTGCAGCCTCGTCGTATTACCACGAAGACGCAAGACCATAATATTTCTCATTTTCTATACTACAGCAGGAAAATGATAGAGTTTTAGTCAAAATGTACAATTACTATCATAATTACTGGATTACTCGTTCCCATTCTACGAATCCATCACAAGCTACGAAGTCAAGTAACATGAATTCTATTATTATATGGCAATAAGTCTGAAAATTGATTAATGCTCGCGCCTTCGTGACAAGAAGATGACGCAGTGAAAGTCGTAGAGGAGAAAAACACGAAAGACACACAGCAACACAACCCTCTACGACATACCTTTGAAACGTATCTTTTTTAGGAACGCTTTCGGCAGACGAGACTTCATGCGTCCTTTTCGTCCTGAAACACATTTACCTCGTAAGAGAAGGAAATTATATTAAAATAATTATCAATTAATTATCAAAAATCCTCGTGGACGCAAAACGTAAAACAAAAATGTATAAAAAATATTTTATCGTTCGACTCTTGGAAAGCTTGGAGTGGTCGCTTAGAAGTCGCTTTGGGCTGCTCTTGTAATATAAATAAATACAAAGATTTATATTATTCAAAATGTGAATAAAACCACATTAAGCTGGCGTCAACCGCTGACCTAATCCAGGCTCCGACGTATTATCGGCTTAACTAGTAAACATTCACTTTGGTGTTATTAGTGTTTATTTTTCAATATATTATGTGAAAATAAAAAAGCATGCTCGTTTTTCATCACTTTTTTACCGGATGATTTTAGAACTAACCATTTACGTTCGAAAAACTAAAGCTTAACGAATTTCAGTCCGAAAGGGATGCATGTCATTTAATGTTAGGTACACTATGTTATATGATCGTAGTTGTTGTTATGAGCAGCAAATAGCAGAAATACTTACGCAGCGCAAGTAACGCTGCTTTAGTAAAGACAGAGATAACAAAATTATCAATAAAACACAAAAAGAACAACGTTAGGTTAAATTATAAACAATTTTTTTGGTCTGTAATAATTTTGATGATAATGTACTATGAAATGAATGCCACTGTTGCTATTGTTACACACAATGTCTAAAGAAATATTTTATTTGATTTAATATCGTATACAAATCATTAACATTCACATCAAATGTACATCGCGCTACAAATTGCTGTGTTTTGCTAAACGTCTTTTGCTCTAAGCTGATGATAGATGTGGACTTAATTAAAATTTCCCCTTTCCGTAATTTATGTAGTTGATATCGGCGCGGCGTGTGATATATCGGTCTCATTGTGTGTGATGGCGGGCTCCGGACAGGCTGATTCGTGTGATTTATGGCGGTCCACAGATTATAGAATATTTCGTGTACCCGCCACTGCCGTTTAGTCAGCAACAGGGTACGTAAGTGGTACACCAAAAAGACAAAATTCGATTCGAAACAACATGCTGTCGTCATATTGCAAGCTTAAAAAACGGTGCCCAAATAATTATTGCAGACTAGTATTAGGTATACTGATGTTGTCGTAAATGTAACAGACATTTGTAATGACGGTTTTTGATTATCCATTTTTGTTTAATATAATTCTCAATATAGGTACATAAATGATGATTACACCAAGTGGACTACTGGCTCTTTAATAAAAATGGGCGTGATTTAAAAACGGGTGTAAAATGACAATGAAAATTATTCATAAATGGGATTTCATCATGTCAATGGGAATCATCTGTTCGATTATTTTGTTCACATTGTATTTGATATAAAATCACTTAAATATTAGCCTGAATTCAATTTAACCAAACGGTTTTTTATCTGACTGCGATATGTATTTCGATCATCAATTTTACTTATTATGTTAAATTGACTAAAATATTCATACAATAAACCTATTAGCCATAGTTAATGATTGTAACCTAGATGAAAGCAAGTTTAGGGACCAAAGACCTAGCATAAGGTAAAGCTATGTACCAAGGCCGTCTACATGGCTTAGAATACATGCAAACCGACAGCTGGCCGAGTAATTATAAAACATGACATCCGCTCATTAATGTTAGCTACTACAGATCAGGTGATGTACTATGAATTCAATTTAATCAATCCGTAGAAGATAAAAGTTATATCAAATACACGAACATTACTAACTACCCAGGAGCCTTTACGGTTTCAACTAACGGTAAAGTTCGGAGTAGAGTTATACCAATGGAGGTTTATAACATTCGCTTATAAATCCGTATAGGTTGGGTTGACTGTTGGATACTATTTACTCGTTCAGTTAAAAGTCACAGTAAAATTTTTACCATATCTGTCTTCAACGATTTATACCTTTTACCTTGATTCAACATTTTATCTCCGATGTGGCGAGTGACTACAGTCCTCGTTAGTCTATGATTTACCTGTAACAAACAAAACATAATTTAGCTACTGTGATATTGGTAGTTAAATAACGCGATAGTTAAAGTTGTAAGAATGGACAGTTACAGACTACAAACAGAGAGAGAGAAAGAGAGCTCTCCTTCACAGCCGGCAACTAACTAAACACTCCTCGGATGTTACAAATGTTCATAGCCGATCAGGTTGCTGTTTGTCAGGCTGAATATATATTAAACAAAAAAAAACAATGGTTAATGGAAAAAGGCTTAGATATGTCACATGATTACAGGCCTTAATCTTCAAGAAGAAAATCTTATAATGAAAACTCATGTATGTCTATAAATTTACCTCATTAACTGTAGGATTATAATATAATAAAAGGCTCACAAGTCTGTAAAATTGCGCCGCTTGTAATTTCATGCGTGACGAGAGTACCGTGAAGCGGGGTAATTGGGGATGGCTAATTGTGACAGTGTAATGGGGGATGTGATGTTTAGCCGGTAAATTACATCTCAAGGTTTAGGGGATGGCATTTTAGGTTTAACAAGACGCAGTGTGAGAATCGCTGATTTATAAATGGAAGGAACTGAATGGATTTAATGATTTTACAATTTAAATTCATGTTTGAAATTTATAATTAGGGGACATTTGACATATCGTTCTGTACGCTGTTATACCGAAAAGGGGGTTAAAATGTCAGTTTAGGGCGAGTGAAATTTAGAATGCGAATGTTATAATATGGCATAGTATTCACCACATAAGACATCATGTAATACTATGAGAATAGAGTAATAGAAATATAACTAGGTAATATCAGTTATAATTTTGTATGTTCATAACAGCAAAATACGATATGTTACTCACACTACAATAATTTAATCAACATTAACGGTGACAGACTATTACCCATGTCATGCGGTGTCATAGACTTATTCATGTTTTTTTGAACACGTTGGGACCCTCAAGATCAACACGTCAGGCTCAGTTCATATTGCCCTAAGTGTGACATTAATAACACACGTGACATAAATTTAAAGCTGCGAAAACAAGCTATGTTTTAGTATTGTATTTTAGCAAAAACTGACTTTGTAAATAATGCATTTATCTCGGCCGGGTCTCTAGTTATTTGAATTTTTATTAAGCTGCAACGTCATCTAGGTATGTTAGACGGAAGATGGGCTAACGCTAAACAATAAGGACCAACGCACACGTACATTATATGAACAGAAAATTTTAAAAATTTGAGGTTTATTGTACATAAATCAATTTTATCATCTTATTGACGTTTTTTCATGTTTGTGTTAATAGTTTAAATATTTAATCTATTTATTTTTTTAAAACCCTTATTTAATTATATAACTTGTTTAGTGATTTGTTATCTGTACATGTCATTGAATTTATTGAAAATAAAGACATTTTTTCTATTTAACATTCTTTTAAGTAGACTTCACCATGTCGATAAAATATGGCAAGTTTGTTGAATTTATGATATTGGTATAGCTGTACGTATCTTGATCCAATATTTCATACAAATATTTAATTTTAAATTAATTAGTCTTACATATTCCGCAGGCACCAAAGCGAAATGCAGGGCATTAGTACATACATACACACATACATATCTTCACGCCAGGTCCCTTGCGGGGTAGGCAGAGAGCACAGAGTGCCAAATATCTCTATTCTTACA
>DWFO01002270.1:0-14048 GCA_018246595.1 Mimoniades nurscia nurscia | reverse complement strand
AGGCTCACCACCTATTCCATCGTGGGACTTAAAAGTAACTGGTGAAACGTGTGAATGTTCTACATTCCTCTGCCTACTTCTTCGGGGATTACAGGCGTGATGTTACTTTTTTTTATTGTATTTAAATCAGCTTATAAAACAGATCCGTCTCCTTGCAATACGTTTACAGAATTAATATCCATATGTTTTCTTTAAACCTACCACATATATGATGGAATAAATATCGTATACAGATTACATAAAATAAGCTTATTACAACGTAAAGAACGTTCCATGAAATTGAAGAAGTTGTTAAAAAATGGCGGACAAATGTACAATTTGTCGAGCTAAGAACCATAGGGCCAGTTAATATTTTATGCAATGAGTTTTTATGTCATTAAATTTGTGTGAATTAAATATTATAGGTACTCGTATATAGAATATATTTTTGGCTGCCTCGTTGGTTCTGTTGGTTGCAACCAGGACTATCCATCGAGAGATCCTGGGTTTATATCTCGAGTCGGCCACCAATGGATTTTTCTAACTTAGATTTATTAGTAGTACATAGCTCGGGGTTTGGATATGTGCCCCCGGTGTATGGCAATAGACTCACCACCTATTTCATAGTAGGGCGTGAACTTAACCAACTGGTAAACGTAGGAGTGTACTACACCCGTCTGCCTACCTCTTCGGGGATTATCTGTAATGATGCAAGAGTGATGATGATTTCTAGAATTCGGCTGCGACCCTGCCTGATGAATAGCTAACAAAGATGCATTTAAAGACGTTAGAATGAAAAAAAAACAAACTATTATAGCGTGGAATATGAAAAACGAAGAGAAATATACATGAGCACATCTGATAGCGACGGCTCGTAAGCCCAGTAATGGCGCGCGGTATTCGGGTCACGCGCGGGAGTCGCGCGACACAAAGGCGGTAAATTTGCACGTCGCGTCCGCGCTCGGCGCTACGAAAAATTGCCATTATTCGCCCCGGGCTGAGTCACGCCCGCCACATTGTTGCCGGGAAGTTTTTCGCTACGACTAACGCTTTGATAGCCCGTTAAAACAATCTTATACTAATATAGAATGTTACGTCTAAATGTTAGAACAAGTAAAATCGATTGCGTTTCTTCTACGATTATTTACTAATAAAGTTTGTTTTGTAAGGCGGAATGTGCAGATTAATATTGATTTCAGTGGACTTCTAATTTCGATTTTCGGAATTATTAATAATAATATTAATCCTACGTCCACATTTTAACAAATATGGAGTAGGTATTTTGCTGATACTAAGAGCAGGAAGTTACTTTATATCTATGTTTCGTAAACAAAAAATAGTTTGTATCGATACAACTATTTTGAACGGCTCGTTCGAATATATTCACGAATGAAACATTGCATACAAAATAAAAAGTGTCATTTATAAATCAGTATCCAGTGTGAATTGTAAAGATTTAGATTAACGAAATAATTTTATAACATAACATATCTTGTACTAAAACTTTTAATTGAACATCGCCTTGAAATATTCATGCGCTAAAAGCATATTTATTGGGTAGGATACGAAATTAATATGTTCAATTATTTCCGATAAGTGCAATAATCACTTTTTTCTACAAACAACTGAAGAATTATCAGCGGCGGTTTCATCCTGTAGACGTCCTTAGGCTATCCTGAACAGGACTCTATGATTAGGGTTATAAATAATAAGGTCATTTCGTTGAAATATTATAAGTTATTAACCAAAAGTACTATGACGTTGGCTGTTACTACATAATAAAGGACGTTGATTTAAACGTTGATTTAAAACTATTAATTCTTACTGAAGGCACTTTGAATGCGTGAATATATCAGTAAAGTATTAAGACAGTAACTTACCACCACCACTACCAGGTTCCACGTATTCATCAAGTTCTACTACTTCACTGTTTTTTTAATAAGTGCCTCGTTGCTGGTAAGCGCGACCTCTGTTCGACAGCCTTCGAACCGAGAACCGGACAAAGTGTTATTACGTTTTTCTAACTGAAAATTCCCAGTATTGTGTGGTCACTCTCTCCGCCTATTCCATCTGAGAAATACAAGCGCGATGTTATGTTGTATTATTTATTTATGTATACATCGAGTACCGTGCTACATCTTTCGCAAGGGCAGATGGCGTTCAGAAATAGTAGAGTCCAGTAATATTCGGGTAAGCGCGCCAAATTGCTGCGATCCAATTCAAATGACCGCCATTGTGAAAGCGTATGTCTTGTGCACCTCTGGTAGAATTTACATGAAATCGACTACACTATAGTATGCTCTTGCTCTATTTCCAACCTCGCTACAAGAATCATCTTGATTTTATTCACACAATTTATATGTATTTATGTTATTATTATTATTATTATTATAAGGTCAATAGTTCTAGAGTTTCTGATTAACTCTAATCATTACTTAAGCATAGAGTCCCACAATTGTGTTACTACGTTGAAAATAGAACTTCAATTTTCTGGTTATGATCAATGTTTTTATGGTCTATGTATTGTTACCAGTTTCTGAAGTTAAAATGTTGAAGATGTGCAATGTGTTGTATCGGAATATTTTGCAAAGTAGGTAATTGTTCAATTTTAGGATAGTTTTGATGAGTGAGTGAGATAAGGCTTACAACTATTAAACATAAAATATGCAAAACAAGCGAATGTTGTCTATAAGGCGTTCTTAATGTTTTAAATAATATTAATATTAATAAAGATCATTTCATAATCGTCAAACTATTCTCATTCACAGCTATACATAGGCGCCAAAAGCGCACCACAATTACGAGTTGCTATAAAATAAGAGAATTGACAATTTGCTACACCAAATATACGTGGTAAATATAAAAAGGAAACTAAAGAAAATTGAATTTAGAATAATACGAGAGGTGTTTAATGTCGTTTCGTTTAAATTTCAATCTGTCCGTCTGTAGCTGCGGGCAAATTTTCAATTAGGCGCCGCCGCACTGTAAACGGATTGCTTTTTGCTGTTTTATTTTTCAATCTCACCACTGCGGATGTTGCGAGTGACGTTATTTGAGGCTTTATGGCTTACGTTCTCCTTGCTGCTGCACTAAAACTTAGTAATTACGTAGAAATGATATAGAGGCTGCTAGAACTAGAGTGGTGTAAATGCATTGTAACAACTTTTGTCGTAGTTATATTTTCATAATTTAGAAATGTTAATCTATAATACTAGAGCGGCCTAAAACTGTTTACATGATATGTAAACAGTTTAGACCAATCTGCCGGCCTAAACTCTAATTCTAGCAGCCTGATATTATTTAGGTATGTAGGTATTCTTTTAACAAAATGCGTGGCATAGACTAAATTTGTTTTTTTAATAGCAAATTTCTTAATCCTTAGGTTTTGGATTTTCTTTGTATTATAATACCCCTGTATATAAATACAATGTCACAAGATGGTGGCATTAATACGTGACTGTAGAGTGTTATTGCAAAGTTACAACAATAACAATTGCCGAAAAGTGGGCAAAACAAAGGTTTTGTATTTTAGAACTGCGAATATCTCCCAAATTGAGATATTACTTCAATATATTACTTTTTTGCATACTGAGGCTGAGCGTGTAAGTTAGAAAAATGTAATGGCACCCACCCGAGATTCGAACACTGTGAGTATTTACATGTCTATGATGATACAAGTATGTATGTTTGTATCAACGTAATGTATCAAAGACGTGCGCTCTGGAATTTGAGGTCAGGACCTCCGAAGTTCAAAGTTTGAATAGCTAAACAACTAAATCAGTATTTATCACTGCTGCTCAGAATGAAGCGTAACTATTAATTACGATGTAATTATCTACGGTAATGTAGCACAGCGGTCAGCCGCTGGAGCGCGCCGGGTGTGGGCCCGGAGGAGAGCGCGCTGTGTTTGCGGCGTGAGGCGCGCAATAAAGCCTATCGTCGCGACAATTAGTTGCTAAAGGGTGTTTGTTTGTAGAGGGTGGGCACTCGGACAGTGACCACGTCGTAGTTGAACTGTGGACACGCACGTCGCACACAAATACTGAGGAGATCTTTTAACTGTTTGCTTCTAATATGAACGATTAAAGGATTTTATATTTCATGTTATTTATTTGCACTTGTGTTGATAAATAACATTAACTTCGAAAAGGTATACTGTCCGTTGTCATCATTGACGCAATAATAAGACTTGGGGAGTTTTCAGTATTATTTATTCAGTAGTTTTTCCAAATCAAGATTTTTTTTTAAATGTTACTGAGCGATTGGCCTAGTGGTTGGTGACATTGACTGCTGAGCTGGTGTTGTCGGTTCGATTTTGATTCGTGGCAGTACTGATGTGATGAGGCACGAGTGTTTATCGCATCTGGTTACTGCCTGTATGAATATTTAGGAAGGACGAAGATATATAGTTAATCAGCTATCACATCCCATCGCTAGTGCAGGTTCTCTCTAATTTTGGATTACATTGAATGTGTGAATTATTCCGGCATATTATTTATATTATTATGGACGTAGTATAAAAATATCCGTATCACCATTCAACCAGTTGCACACTTCTAAGTACATCATGGTCACCCTAGTGGGCTAGTAGGAGCCCCGGGCGGCGCTCCCCCACCGCGGCCTTACTCCTTCTAATCAGGATTGAATCCTTACATAAGCTGTCATTATTGTTTTTTTATTGCCATAAATAAATTGTTTCACCCATTCGCATTACCATAATCGACGCGGTTCAGTAGAATTTTTCTTCTGATTCAGATATAAAGTGACTGGCAAATGATTTTAAACGGACATGTGGAGTATGCATTTTTATGGGTATTGAACATAATTTATATTATCGTAACATGAAGCTTGTAATCCCCGAAGAGGTAGGCACAGGAGTGTAGTACACTCCCACGTACACTAGTTACTTTTAAGTTCCACTATGGAATAACTATATGTAGGTAGGCATAGGCATATATGCGTACGTATTATGACAAAACTGTAAATCTTACGTGACCGTATATTTAATGTATTTTGAAAAATCATAATATAATAGACTATTTTATAGAGTGATCACGGAAGTCTGGTTAGTTATTTTAAACAATTAAAATACCTTCAAATTGCGTCAGCTCTAGACTGAGTTTTAACTTTTCTTTTAATGGATAGTTCTGAATTAATAAATTTAATAATCTATTTGTTTATTTAATATATTTCTTGCATTATGAACACCATTAGGCATTAAGTCCGCCTTTGCAACATAATAATGGCTTAATAATAGAGAAGAAAATTAATAAATGTATTATTTATACATGATCGATGGTAGCATCGCACACAAAAGTGTTACAATTTAATTTCAACAATTTGAAAAACACATCTGCCACTAGCAACCTCTCTATAATGTTTATTCGGCATAATCGAGTGTACTGCGGATTAGTTCCCCTTGTTTTTAAAGAAGTTCCCGCGCGAGTGACTCCTCGAGGGCTTTTCAAGTGCTTTTTCCAGCTTTCGAGTGCTAACACATGTCGTTCTTCGTTACCGTTTTAATCTTAGCGCCGAATGGTGCTATATTCTGAGTGTTTATTACGAGGATATCATAGTTGAGCGGTTTCGTAGGTAAGTTAATTATCACATGATTGAAAACGTTTAGGCACGTGAGTGTGATTTTCTGGAATAATTATTTATTAATTATGAAGGAAATATTTATCTTTAATTGAAACAACTACGTGTTACTTGTTTGTTTTAATATATTATATCTTTGTTGTAATTTAATTGCGTATTTCATCGGCATGACAGACTTAACCCATTCACCTGTAATGAGAGACCCATATCCAGCAGTGGGACAACAGAAGAGTTAACGTTAATCACGATTCTAACTGTTGGGTTTTGCTCTTTATCAGCAAGCATTCGTTATAACACAATTTAATACTACCTTTAAATTTAATGTGTAATATATTTAATATTTGATTCTTAATTAATGTTACATAGAAAATTGTTATTTAAACTGAGTAGTTATCATATAGAGGTCATAGATACAAACGAAATGTCCATAATTCAATTATTTTTATTAATAAATTCATAACTGAAACCCTGATACAAAAAGTGTTAAAACTTAAACTTAAAAATATCATTTCAATTTACATTTTCTCCATTCAATTATGAAATGGGCTCTTGTCCAATATAAAAAGTTATAAAAATTATAATAACAAACAAATATCTATATAACAATTAATAAGATAGTTAAATCAGGAAATATTTTTTATATGATATGTTATCCTGTAATCTGTAACAGAGTGGAATTTCCAAATAATCTTGTTGAGGATTGGATATAATGGGGGTCTAATTTGGAATCCTCTTTGTCTTTAGAATACCGCTGAGGTAACTATTATTTAGCGGCATAGACTGCTTCTGTAACAATTCTTACAAAAGTTCTTTCACAATCTTAATGTATGCATTTTCATTAAGCTCTGTCAGATTTTTGGCTCAAAGCTTTGGTTGTAAACTCTAATTTTAAATAAAAATACCTACATGCACCTCTGTTTTTTTAATGTTAAACATAAACATTCTAATAGTCTTCTTATTAACAGGACACAAACAGATATAAAACCTTCGGTGGGTAGTTGAACGTCGAACTTAACTAACATTTAACCAATCAAATTTAGATATTTTTCTAAAACCTTTTGTCATATTTGCTCTCTTTTATTCTTATAAAAATAAATTTGTGACAAAAGATATATGCTTATAACGTATATAAGTGGCATTAATAAAATTATAGTTCAAATTATTACAGTTCACAACTTACATATTTTTTAAATTATCACTATTCAAATAAAAATGAAACAGATTAATTATAACAATCCCATAAAAAAATTCTTTACAGACTACAAAAGGAAGACTAAAGGTTGTCAAAGACAAAGATTACATCTTATTATTACGTAAAGTGAGACGAAGATATGTCTGTACACAATATACTTTATTTCTGTTACTTACATTATTGTTATAAGTTACTTGCAGTTAAAATATATATATTTAATGGACAATATAACAACAGATTAGAAATATTGAAAGGCTAAGGCTATTGCTACAATATTCGATCACATTCCGGTCTTGCATTTAAAAAAAAATGGACCGGCGCTGTTTTACTTTTCCCGTCGCGAGTGACATTTGTAGGATCAAAAATTTATAACGACTTTGAATATTTTTATGCGAATGATAGATTGTGCGGTTAAACTAGCTTTAAAATACCAGGACAATGTAATATAATGAGATACTGAGATTAATAATACATATCATGTTTTCCTGGTAAATTTTCTCAATATTTTTAATTTATTTATACACACATATTGTTGTAAGTTCATCAATATTCCTACGGTATTATTATGGAAAAAAATAATGGATAATTTTATTTTTAATTAAATAACTAATATACTGTATTTAAGTGTAATTAATGAACATAATTTTTATTTTTAAACATTTCTTTACCGTAATATAGATACGTAAACAATTTAAGTTTGATTATTTGACAGATGATGTGTTAATGATGCATTATGGATGTATTTAAAAACTAAATAAAAATATGTTATTAACCAAATACTTCTAAAATACATATTCAGCGAAAACGTTGAATTTATTAGAACAATGTTTTGAAACAAAATGTTTTATTAACATTTCATGATATACGTACATATTTGTACATCGCAACAAAAAGCTATTTTGGTAACAAGTAATTTACAAATTGACGTATCTAATAATTATGATGGCTACTTAAGTCTATTTTATAGTACAAGTTAAGCTAGTACGTGATATGTTATCTATTCGAGGGGAGGGACACCTCGCTCGTCTGTCTACTCACATTGCACAAGTTATCATAAAAACTTTATATCGATTGCACATGTTTTATATAATTTTAAAATCTCCACAGACACGTAGTGTGAGTGTACGATGTTTTTTTAAACCTATCCTCTATTTTTCACGTAAATAATAATAATTAAATCACTTTTAATTTACATACATTATTTTAGATTAGATTGCGGTTGTAGACCACATGGCCTTGACGAGGAAGACGGGTTAATTGAGTAAAATCCAAAATTCACTAGTGTATCCTTCATATTTTCCAGGTTTTTCATGTACCTCCGGTTTAAAATCAGTCCTATACTATAACTGCACTAAATACATTTTTTCCAGGGTCTACAAACATAATTATCTAATATACCTTAATTCCACTTTTAGTTTTCGAACACAAACAATAAGATTCATTCACCATTCTAAAATTCAGTTCGCAGTTCATGTATCAAGTGTCACGAAAAGTCAGGTTCCATATAAAGTCAGTCTTACACACTGTCCGGCGAGGACCCCCGGTCAGTAGAAGTGGACGGCTGCTCCCAGTGCGCGGGGTAAGCGCGGGCTGGAAGCGCCACCGGCCTTCATATGACGTGCTGAGGTGGTTCCTCATCCTTCATTAGCACGTACGCCATGGGGCGTTTCACATCCGGTGGGGGGGACGGCGTCCGTCGTGGAGGGCATCCGCAAGGTGATAGCGCACTGTTGTAGAGGGCGCTACTGTACAACGCTCCGCCGTAGAGGGCCTGTGATTTGAATTTTTTTTTAAACGTGAGCAAGTAAAGTTTTTACCAAACGTAGCATGACGCTTGTAGTAACCGAAGAGGCAGCAGAGCAGTGCAGTACACTCACACGATTCGCCGGTTACTTTTATTTTATGTCCTACTATGGATCAGGGAGTAAGCCTATTGCCATACAGCGTCACAAGTCTCGACTTTAAGCCACTTTTAGGGTTGAAAAAAAATACTTCTTTTTGTGTATTGCATAACCTATTTCAGTATTTCCACAAATTTTCCAAAAAAATATTTATTTTTAGTTCTGATTAACAATGCATGCAATACCTACGTGTTATATTAACGTATATTCGAATGACTGGGTAGAATTCGGTGCATTTGTTATTTAATTTAAAAAAAGAACGTGAGCGTTTCTATAGGGTGCATTAGATATACCTTCCGCCTTTCGACTCTTAATCTTAGGTCAAAACTTATATCTCGTCTAGATTCAGGAGTTACATTGATACTAAAATGAAATAAATAAAATACCTGTAGGTGCGCCAACTCAGCAGCCAGCTTTCCGTCATCAGATGGCAGCTTCGCAAACGGATAGAACGGATACGGCAGCGGCGGAAAGAACGCTCTGCTCAAGTCCGGCTTGTCTTGTAGAAGGTGATGTGACATCGGTATCTGCGGTACCGGATGTGGCAGGGACGGCGTCATCAGCCTTGGCACCGGTGCCATTAGCCCGCTGATACCGAAACCGAATTTAGGCTCCTTTTTCACTAACGCTTTCGGCTTTCGTCGCGGACGGTACTTGTAGTCGGGGTGCTCTTTCATGTGAAGTGCTCTGAGGGAGAAAGATTCATATTAATTAAAAAAGACAGTGTTCTGTTGTACAATTATATCCTATCCTAATTATATCCTATTACAGTTTTACCAGAGTTTGTGGTAGCGGATTTTTGCATTACACCTGCGATACTATTTGTAACTCGTGAGTAATTTTTTCGCTGACGTTACCAAACATTGTTACCAAACAACATTCTCATTAGACGTATCAAAATACAAAGCGTCCACAAACACAGTAGCCCACAAATCAGATGGTCTCGTGATATGAGAAAAGCAGCGAGAAACCCCTTAATCTGAGCGCTGATTGGAAAGACTAGGCTTAACAATCTAAATGTAGACTCCTAATGTTATGAAAGTGGATGTATCACAAAAAAAAACGATTTCATATATACATTTATTACCAGCATAACTTTCAAATAAAATAAGTAATAAATATCGCACCACGAATTAAATACTGCTTATTGTGTAATAAACAATACGATCGAAACAAGGCGACAGAGCAGCCCGCGGTGCGCGACTCTCTGTTCATTATTCGGTTTTAACTTCATAATCCTATTGAATAATAACAAAATGCCACAATGAAACGGCGCTTCGCAGAACAACATTATTATTTATGCAATAAAGTGCACAATTGTCGCGAACGCACGCCACCCTTAAAACAACAATGTCAGTTCAACAATGCTCGGATTATTGCATTGTCCTGTCACAATCGAATGTTATTCCACACCCATTACTATGTACCGCAGATCCGTCAACCCAAATTGTACTATAGAACTATAAACATTGAGTCTAAATTCCATCGCGTCATGTTGGCGCTAGTAGCGTTTAGTCTATAATCAACAGTCGACGCAGCGTCCGATTATGCCAGCTTTGTGATCGAATCGCGATTGTCAGCGAGTCGATTGTAATTATTCGAATGGTCGAGGGTGGATGATAGTTCACGTTCGGAATGCTGAGGTTTTTGAATATCTGTTTGTTCGATGTTAGAGCAGCGTTTTCATGGTTTGCTGACGTGCTTTCACGTCGCGTCGATACTTTCGTCTGCCAGCTGTTTTTATATCACATTACTTGAACTAAAAATGTATACTGTAATATTTAGTAATATCAGGTGATGTTGTTTTGTAATTTAAATGAAATTTAATTGTCTTAAATGTTATGTTATGATTGTTTGCAACGCTGAGTTAAAAAGGGCAGACTAAATGTTGTGATATAAAAATGTTAATTGAAATGTTATGAAACTGATTAAGGACGATATAACTCAGAAACTCATTATTCATTAACCGACAGAAATAAAAATATTTTTGAACGTAATTTCAATTTAAATACATGTTATTATTTCTTGTAACATGTTTTCTTTTCTCTGTCAACATGCGAAATACTTGTAAAGAGCTTTGAATATTAAGCTGGATATACCCACATTAAAACATCTTTATTAACAACAGTAGCTCGACAATTATTATCGTACCTATGTACATATGCAGTGACAAAACCAATACATTTTACAATGTACAATCCACGGTCGTTATCACGGATCAATATCTCAAAGATATTTGGGAACGAAAAAAAATCCAGGGGTCATCGAACCCATCACTATCAATTCCTTCATTACTGTTTGCCGGACAAGTAAATACGATAAAGCCAAAGAAAATAACAGTGTATCTGGACGGAAAAAAAAGCGTATCTACGTTTTATCGGACACTTTTTTGGCGTATTTTCCTTGGACTTAATCGAGTTCGGTCAACAGTCGATATGTCGATACGATTCTCGATATGAAAGAAGCTTTATTTCGTCCGTTATTGATATTGTTGTGTCAACAATTGATATGCGCTGTCAATTTTTTTTCCGCATTATGCAATAAGGAGCATTTGTTTGTTGAGGCGCTTTAGATTTTAGTGACAAAATCGAAACACGTTCTAACAGATATTGCTAATTAACGCGTTACGCTGTGGTTAACATGTTAGTCGAAGGATAGAAAGAAAGTATTACGTTCGTAGTAACGTGTTAATATTGGAATATAATTATAAAAGAAAACTGCCTCGTTGGTCGTGTTGGTTGCAAGTGCGACTGTCGAACGGGAGATCCTGGGTTCGATTTAGTAGTGGCTTGGAGTTTGGATATGTGTCCGGTATATGGCAATAGGCTCAGCACCTATTCCATCGTGGGACTTAAAAGTAACTGGTTAAACGTGGGAGTGTTCTACATTCCTCTGCCTACCTCTTCGGGGATTACAGGCGTAATGTTACTTTAATATCCAAAATTTAGTCTTCTCGGTTCATATTTATTTCCATATATTTGTAATAAGTGGACTGACAAATTCCTTCCCATCTTTGAAGTAGCAAGCTCATCATGTGTATGGTGTTAATATAAAGGGCGGCGAATATGTTCAGCCCGGAGCGGCTAATGGCTAGCTCGGGCCTGGTCCGCACCGGTGACTTTCAAGGCACCTGTAAGCGTTGCCTCATACTTAAATAAACAGATTCCTGAACTCACGAAGCAAACAATTTATAGACTTTTTTCCAAAACATTAAGTAACAAAAAGTAGAGCATAAGAACATGTGGTATAAACACTGCATATATACAAGCAAACATAAATACATTACCTTTCGGAGCCATTTCGATTTCAAAATAGCATAATAACATTTTTCGTTGTCTTCTGATGCGATCAATCGGACGCGCAAAGTGATGTGCTGCGACCCATCGTACTCGTAACTGTGCGCTCCTAATTGAGTGAAGGAGCAGTGGTAAAAGTAGGTCTTGGTAGGTGGTACTATTACTTACTATTACTTGAACATGTGCTAACAAATGGACAATTAAAAATAAAGAGTAGAATGTCCGAGAAAAGAACGTTTAAGAACTGTAATATGTCACACTGCAGACTATCCCCTGCGACGCGCGGTCTCCTCGACAGTGACGCCACTGTACCATTTGTTCGCGGCTGTATTTATGACAACGATTTGTTCAATTAATGTGAAGAGCATGCAGAGCGGCGTGTCCAATTCGTTAGATACGAGTGTTGCGATGTTACACGGCGCTTCACACGACTAGCGGCTGTTTATGACTTCTCATGTACATATTTCCAAATTCGTTTAACGAAAACACGGAGTTACTGTCATGTCGAGAATATTTTAAAAGGACATTGTAGTAACACTGCGCTTCGTAGTTAAAAGCAGCCCTCGGCCAGCATGGCCGCAATGGCCCGTACCTCCATTATGTGTGACGAGCCGTGTCCAACAGGGCAATGAACAGTGAGTGGTTCGCGACAGTGAGTGTACTACCGTTACCGTCACAGTCACTGATGCACTGTCGGCCACAGCTCGGCGTAGATCTCAGTAGACGTCATGTAACATCACAGTGTCATGTATTAGACAACTGCGGAGTGCAAGTGTCGCCGCCTGCGAAGACACGATGGCGCGTGTCATGTCCCTATTCACTGATGATGTTACAAATTGTCCAAATTACAACGATTAAAACTCATTCTTAAGACATCGGCGTCCATGTAGCGGGCTCTCTACGTACAACAGCAACAATAATCTTAATACTTTGTTTTTTTTACTGAATTAAAGTAATATATTATATTTAATAACATCACGCCTGTAATTTCCGAACAGGTAGGCACAGGATTGTAGTACACTCGCACTTTTCAACGCATAGTTATTTCTATGTTCCACTACGGACTAGATGGTGAGTCTATAGCCATACACGGGGCGCAAGTCCGTACTCCGAGCTACTATGTAATTGAAAATCCGACTTAATAATATCGAGTAGTGTCCGCTCCGGAGCTCGATCCTAACGCCGCCGGAGCGGTGGTCGCGCTCGCGCTCGCTCCCACCACGAACGACGAGGCAGTCATGCAGTATATTTTGTTACTTGCATTAATTTATTTTGTATTTTTGTTTTGACTAATGTAACACTTATTGGGGATACATGTTGCTTCTAAACGTAACACACTATATTAAAAATAATCTTCATTTCTCGTACACCTCAATTTTATCGATTCGAGGCCTCGATTCCTAACCGAGAAAATATTTGTTTCGTGAGCACAAATATTTTATTTTGTCTGGGTGTTAAAATTTATATGTACAAGTTTATTAATAATGCCATTCACATGCATATTTGTAGGTCACCGAGTGGAGTGTGGAGAGCGTAGCACAAGCCTCGTCTTGGTTGCGGTTGGCTCAGTTAGCCGGCGCGTGTGGATGTGTTAAACACGCTCGTATTATCTGGTGGAGTTTTAACTCCCTACTTTACGTAAAGAACACGGATATGACGTGCGCAGCAATAACATGTTAATGTAGAACTACGAGCTAACATTTTGTCCGTACCGACTCTAGTCTGAATATAGGCATGCAATGCTGTGCTATACAGAGAAACACTAAATAGTTGGTATAACTCAAACACTTGCAAATGTAATCGACCAAACACCCAGGCTGACGTGGGCTCGGTACGCGGTACGCGGAGTGCGAGCGCCGCATGCGTGCATGCGTGTGTGACGACTGTGACCAGTCTGAACGCAACGCGTTAGATCTGTGAGAACAGCAATATTTGTTTATTACTTACTATCGACCCTCCGCACTAGGGTTGTTGCGGATGAAAAAATTTAGATTATTAGAAGTAAACATCCGCGGATGCGGATTCGATGCGAATGCAGATGCGATGCGGATGCGAATGCGGATTTTGGAAATTTAAAAGGAT
>DWFO01002269.1:0-14048 GCA_018246595.1 Mimoniades nurscia nurscia | reverse complement strand
TAATATTATACTTAGGATGAGAACTATGAGTTTTACAAGAATTAGAATTTGACTTAATAATTTATTTAACTGACCTGGAATAAATAAATTTTGGCACAGCACTATTTTTATTTCATCAAAAAGTGGCAACACTCGATATGTCATTTTACTCCGTTTAATTAAAAATTCGACTATAGATATGTGCCCTGTATATGGCAATAGGCTCACCACCTATTTCATCGTGGGTCTTAAAAGTAACTGGTGAAACGTGGGAGTGTTCTACATTCCTCTGCCTACCTCTCCGGGGATTACAGGCGTGATGTTACTTTTTTAAAACATTGTTGTTAATATATTAAGATGTCAGACATGTATTAAGATGTCATTTTTCAGAAATTGATTATAATAAATCACCGTAAGATAAAAAAATCATTACATTTTAAAATTTCACGTCAAAATATAAAGCAAAAAACAAACAATAGACTTGAACATAAAATACTAGTTCAGTACTCAATTATTTCAGGAAATTTGCATAATTTATTCATAAAAATGTTTATTATAATTCAAAGTATTAATCATTCAATAAATTTCTTTTCTATTGATCTGATTCTAGTTGATACGCACATCCTATGGCAGCGCGACAATATGTTACAGTGAAGAAAAGATAAAAAGTATTGAAGACAAAAATATACTTTGCTAATCTTAAAAAAAACAGTTATTGTTTCTTAAACCTTCAATAACTTTACATTGAATGAAGATATCGTAATATTTTTTAAAGACCAAAAGGACCAAATGTCTAAGAAGTAAGATTAAAAAAAAATCTGTATGTATGACTAAAAAAGTATCTGAAGTATGACCAAAAAAACGGCAAATCTCTATCATTTTATGTACATAAATAATAATATACAATCAATGGCAACTTCCTTCTCTGTTCAAACATGACTTATCATTTTATTTGTTGCTGCGATTATTATTTGCTTTTAATCATAATTCTACAAATTACAGCAACGTTACAGACCTTAACTTGCACAATACGGTCGCATACAATAATTTTGATGATGTTTTTGTAATGCGTTCTATATATAGAAAATTGTCGTTTAAAACTATAAAATGTATGTAATTATATTAATGTTGTCAAACCGTTTATGTAAGATGCATCAATGAATGCACGACTTTCGTCTATTACAGATACACTGAATACTTGAATTTATTATCACCATCATCACCAATAAGCCAATGATGATGATGATTCTCATCAGTAGTACCTACATGTGCCTAGATACATAAATTTGATACTAATACTTAGTATAAATGTAGCTGCTCTTCTGACATAGCACAAAATCTTTGTGAACTTTTATAACATTGTCAAGTAGTCATTCATCTATCAAGTAACGCCAAAAATTAAAATTTTTCATTTTAAATACTATCTGCACCCCGTTTTATTGAAAGAGACCTCCTATTTTAATGATGTCGTACACCATATAATAAAGATTTCTGCTGCGCTATAGTCGCAGTTCATGGAATTTTATATACATAAATATTTCATTTAATAAAGAATATTATTACATTGTTACAGAGAACGCGGCAGGGTGGCGGCGTCCAAGTATGGCGGTGGCGGGGTGTCTCTCGGTTCCGGGGTGGCGGTGAGGCGCGGGATGAAGTGCACCGGCGTGGCAGGCGGCGATGAGCTGCTGCTGGGCTCTTGCTGGCTCGATCCCAAGCTCGATCCGCAGTCCCCGCCTCCCACCTGCGATCTCCTGGATTCTCTCCTTGCTCCTCCACCCCTTGCCGAACTGAAACCCCTCCCTCCATTCACCGGCTACACTGGTCACCTATCCATTAATGGTATCTCCGGCCATCACTTCCATGCCATTGCGCAACGTCTTCCAGAAGAGAACAACAACTATCCCACGCAGAGCGGCTACGGTGCCGATCACGATGTGGTTTCGTCGTCTACTTGCGCTGCTGAATCTGAACCGCCCGATCTCGAGGATGTAAAACCCTTTCCATTAGATGCACCAGATACGAAACCTTTCGCTGAAACAACTGCACCCGGCGCGGCCGATTCCTGTGCACGATCGTGCTCGCCACCCACTAAATTATTTGACGATGGCCACAAACAAGATATGTATGATATTAGTTCTATAGAGGATATAGCTGCTATAATTGGCTCCGCAATAGCAGATACGACAGTTCCTTCCCAGCCCGAAGACCCCGAAAGAAATGACTCCAGAGACAGTTGGATGGACATAGATGCATGGATAGCAGGAGCATGTGGTCAGCACGGAGATAAAATAGTGCCGCAAGATCTCGCCGAATTTGGTCTACCAAACTCTCCTCCACCTTCACAAACAAGTCACCATTCAAGCCTAGATTTTCCTTGCAAACCAGGTCAGGAGTTTTCAAAAAGTTCTGAGTTTCTACAGAAAAACCTTGGTCAAGCTGGTTCTACTCTTCAAAGCTTATTAACACATGGATATATGCCACTGCTGCAAAACCGGCTACAGAATGGTCCACCCGTAAAGCAGGAGGCGCCGAGCTCGACGAGTTACGGAATGGACGTGATTTCAACATCGTCGCCTCCCGGGAACGCAGTATCGACAACCGATGGGGTCGGGGGTCTCCTGAACGGAAGATATGCTACTCATTACGCTTTAGGCCTGAAGCCAGATGGACTATGCAGTCCAGAGAGATTACTAGGTTATCCTCACGCGCACACCACAACAGTGACACCGTCGAATAAGAGTAAAAGGAGCCGAGCGAAGTCGAAGCAAGCGAACAGCAGCAGCCTCCACGGAAGTTCGTTGGCCTTTCCATCGGCCAGTGCCGCAGAGCTGAGTGGGTTGTTGGGAAAGGAGAAGCCGGTGCACCGCTGTGGAATATGTAATAGAGGATTCTTGAACAAATCCAACATCAAGGTACATCTCCGCACGCACACAGGCGAGAAGCCGTTCAGATGCGACGTATGTGCGAAAGCGTTCAGACAGAAGGCGCATCTCATAAAACATCAGCAAATCCACAAGCGGATCGGCAGGGACTAGGCTAAGTACTCCGACGCTAGCTCAAAAAGCATTTCAATAGATTAGTTGCGTGTGTGATTGTGCGTGTGACTGCCGTATCATACTGTATTTTGTATATGACTCCAGTTAACATCCTAAGAACTTTCCATCACCCTGTAGTATAACTCCTAAGGACAAGTGCAATGTTGACTAGTTTTAAGTTCTCCAGATTTATTTTCATGTAGATAATTATTGTTTTATTGTTGCGTAGTGATGGGACTGTCGTTCACTCCATGGCGTAGGTAGTAATAAGATAGTTGTTTTTGAGGGTAAAATTTTTTGAAGACATGGATAAATCACAATTTCGAACCTCTTCAAAATGAAATCTTTACGTTTGAGACAAAATTGTCTAAAGACAGTTCTGACTCAAACAGACGTTATCTTACTCATATCTTTAGTTTAGTTTCCCGTCGGCATATTTTTTGTATGCATATTGACGATTAAGTTATTTCTCAATTATTAATAATTGCCAGAAAGCATACTGTTCTTTAAATCACAGTGCGCTTTTTAAGAACTTTTACTAAAATTAATTTCAACAATTTCAACATATATATATATTTATGTGAATGCTTACTCCGATTACCTACTTATAGTCAAATTTAATAAAAATAATTATTAGTTTTATCATGTATATTATTAGATACTTAATTTGTAATATTTAACGAACAAAGACAAAGCAAACGAGGCTAACGTTCACTTCCAAGTGTGTAATTAATGTTTTAGCATACGTACTAATATTTTAGCGCATTATTGTTTAATTTGAACGTCCTGCCAAAACATTAATGGAAGCCAATTTTCCTCATATAAGGATAATTGCTACGCAGTAACCATCGCATCCAAAACATTATTCAATCTTGTAAATGACAGAAATATTGATTTCGAATGTTACCATGAAAAATTGTAATTCTCAATCATTATTATAAAATACTCATTACTTTCAAAATACCGTTGACATGATACCAAAATACCATATGAGGGTCAAGAAAATTTGAATCACAAAAGTATTAATTCAATATAAAAAAATTACACTAAAAGCAACCCTAAGCCAAGTTGAACATAAAACAAATTAGGAGAGTTCAACAGGCCGTATAAATATAATATTCGTACGTTATTTTAATAAAATCGCTGCATGACCTGCTATAAGTGCTATGTCGGATCCTTGCGCACGCGAAACGGCGCCGCGTCCGGGAAGCGAGGGAAAAAAACGCATCCAATGTTCTAATAATTCCGATCCGTTGTTACGCAACGCATTCAAGCATTTAGGGCAAGGCGGAAACACTAAAAACTTGCCTGTGTGTCGTATATATGTTTATATGGCATCGAATTTTATAAACATCAAAATCTCATGTAAATTATATGTAATGAAATACTCTTTGCTATCTATACATATCAGGCTTAAGATGTCTGTGCGCTAGATAATGATAGACACACATTAAAATTTAGCAGGTATTATAAAATGCTACAATATACGATGTAAAGAAATTAAGCAAAAGCGAAGGAAAAAAATTAAGTTTTTGTAAACTTAAACTTTTTTATTTTAAACTTAAACTTAAAGTAAAGTAAAACTTTTGGTTATTGAATGAAAATACAAAATAGGTACAGTTATGTGTGTCCTTCAAAGCTTTCTTTTCCTACGAAAGTATCAGTACCTAGTTATAGAAGAATGTATTAGGTACGACGTATTTCTACTGTTAATTATTATTTGCCAGTTGTTTCAGATTTCAATTGTTACCTGATCGACTAGGAATTAATTTCAGAATATTTCATTAATACATTATTAGATTATATACAATTATTAAAAATATATGTATATTAACAATAATGTAATGATTTACCATTAAAATGTGTTCATAAGAATATAAGAGTTCAAGAAGGATAAATGAGTTCTATATTCAAAAATGTAAATAAGGTTAATACATAATTTGATAAATCAAATTTGCAAAATACTTTTTCAGTAAGATGTAAATGTGTTTATGTTGTATCGATGAACACACAGACATAAAGGAAGGATGAATAATATGTGTGTAAGTAACACGCACCTATTTAATGTATAACAAAACTTTCTTCAAAAAATACGATCGCAAAAAATCACTCACATTCCGTGTCCCCAGTAAATTGGAACAACTACTTAAACTTTGAAGTTCTCGTGACATTCCTTTATATATTTATTTTAATAACGTTATCATATACATACTAATTTAACTAACTAACGACGTTAAAAGACATTTCTATGCAAATAAGCGTAATTTTTTTTATTATTTTGCCTCTTGGTAGCGATTTTACATACGAAAATTTAAATTCGATGTTAAATTATAATTTGCGATCGGTGTACCAATCGTACATACATAAAGTGTTTTGTAATTTATTAAGAATTCATTATTAATAATCGCTAACGCTAGGCAAATAAATTGAGCCTTTTAGAATATCGGCGGTATGAACGCTGCTCTACACGCCGCGGGAAGGACGCGCGTTTGCGAAACGCTTAATATTTTTGTTCTGTTTTTTCAATTTGTAATAATATTGTGCCGTTCGAAACATGACTGACAGTAAGTTTCAAAGTTTCAAAATATTGTAACTCTCCATTACGTTCATTATATTAAAATATATTTATTATGTTTTCGTAAAATAACGCTTAGTGTTTCGCACGCGGCGTTTTCTCACAGTGTATGTAGACCTTAATAAAGTACCTTTTAGTGATAAGACGTTTAGGATGTAAGTATTTATTGGTAATTTGTAATTTTGTAATTATTCTTGTTGTAAATCTTTTTGTATGTAGAATATCTCGTAATATTAGATGGCTATCGAACAATTTAAAGGAATTTGTTATTGTCTTGTGAACAGTCACAAATAATTTATTTAAAAAAATAGCGATCCAGCAATTTTTTAAGCAAGTGGTGTTATTTGGCCTTTAATATTATAATAGCTAACTTTTAAGAAGACAATGTTATATATTTTTGAAGAGGTTTTTCCATTATAAGTAAATTGTGTAAATTAATGTAAAATAAATCGAGATTTTTGTTAATGATATTCAGCCTTTATTATTTCTTTTCTTTCAAACGCTTTAAACAAAAATAACACATCGTATTAAGTTTCAAACGAAATACACGAACTCTACATCCATACGACATATTTCTACATGTAAATGACCCACGACTCTATAAACGACGCTAAGAAAGGTATTTATGATACACGCTATTAATTCAATAAGAAAATATCAAGAAAACTCAGCCACAAAAATGGGTTGAAATAACCAATTACAGAGTCAATACCAAGTACCGATATCCACACGACTCTACAAAAAAAATATTAAACAATAAAACTAATTAGTCACAACTAGGTCAATATCCAAACAACCTTTGTTTGAGTGAAAGAGTTTAGTTCACACACGCAGTTCCCGGGCGGAAGAAAGTCGGATGTGAAACGTAGAGCACGTAAGACGACAGATGCCTTTTTGCTCGCTGTGAGGAGAAATTGTACACAATGTCAAGTGTGTAGTGAATGCTCAGGGCTGCGAAAACGACTGGTTGGGCTCTTGTTGTTGGGTGCATAGCATGTTCGAGCCACTTAAAATGTTGCTTAATGCTCTCATGGACAGAACATCGTCAAGAAAAGATCAAGATGCAGTGTCAGTGGTGTGTTGGTGGTTATTTGATTATGTAATAAAAATATTTAAAGAATAGGTACATAATATTGTCATATGATTTTATTTTGAATTTAGATATGATTTTATTTTCAATTTAATAAAATTTTATTTACGTGTGCAATATCTATATTATTTGATTGAATTATTTTTAATGTTTTCCTTTAATGCAAAAATATATCTGTCATTATTTAATTGTAGCTTATTTTAAAGATTCTTAATAAATAATTCAATAATCTTTACTCGTATACTAAATATGTAATTCCATCGACAATTTTTTTAGTTGGAACATTTGATATACATAATTACACCTTTAAATCAAGAACTCTTTCATCAACTTATTACTTCCATTACACCTATTACTTATACTTATTAATGATGTTGAAACGAATTAGATAATAAATAAAGACAAATTACCTTTTTGCAGGGCGCAAGAGAAAACGTGGGCATATACCGCACACTGGCGTAAAATGTCAACCGTTCGTATGTAGTGAAGCGCACGGTGCGCAAAAAAAGCTATGCACAATATTGATTTTAATACAACTACGAGAAGCTTGAAAACTCTTTAATTGTCCTATGAAACCCTTATATTACCACATGCGCGCTAATTTAAGCCCTTATTACTCATTTGCAATATCGTTTCCTATTCTAAGAAATATGTGTAATTTAGGAATCTAAAGTTACTGAATAGTTATATTACTCTTTAATTACTATAGTAAACATGTTTAGCGTATAACGAAACCTAGGAAAATAAAATATCTGCTTGGACTTTCAAAATAATTTATTACTCAAAAATTACATACAATATTGTAAAAAAATGAAATGTGACTATGGAAATAATTCTATACTAAAGAAATACAAATGACTAACTGTTGATAATAGTGCAATTTTTTATTACACAATTTTGTACTAATTAGCTACCAACACTCGAATCCGTCAGTTAAGGTACATTGGATACGGTTACAATTAGAACTTAATCATGCTGCTATTAATTACAATTATTGATAAATTTATTCAACCATAAAAATGGACTTTAATTGTTTCTTAATTATAAAATAAAACGAACCATATCAACTGTCGTTATATAAAAATATCTAAATTACGAAATTATTATTTATATACCGCTCTATTAAACGTTAATTATAATTTAAAGATTTATCTTGTTATGCCTGTAACAATTTCTTTAGCAAATGTTTTCTAATCAAGTATGATAATAAATATTACGCTCACTTACCGCGCCAGCAAACAAAGTACATAATTTAACATGATCTTAACGGTACACTTGCTATTTTGTTTGAATAAAAAGCAAATGGCGTTTGTGACAAAGCTATATTTTATGAAAATAATTAGATATACAGATAGAAATAAATAAATCTTATGACAGATTTATATAATAAACAGAAATTTTTATCCAGAAATAACTACAAAGCTTTTGCTCAATCATATTACTATGAAATTTCGCGAACTCTACGTCTACTAGTACCTCAAATTATATAAAATTAATTAATATTATCACTATTTAGAATACTTATGTATACGCAAATATGATTCTGTAATTTTTTTTCAGCAGAAACAGACTTTGTATTAATGTTCGTGTAAAGGCGTTTGAACAAATATCAATAAATCGATTAAATATATAAAACATATTGTGATATATTTTATAAAATATGACAAAGATTATATCATTCGATTTAATATATAAAATATCGCACGAATGGAGTGTGCGGACGCTACCGGCCCGTACAGATTCTTTCTCCAACCTACTTACATAGCGAAGTTGATTTCACTCCGCCACGCTAATAGCCGCGACACCGCGTACGTTGTCAACTTGAGCTACTACTAAAATATATGTTGTCATGCCTATTAACCATAGGGGTAGATATACATTAGTGATTTCCACCTCCTACAGTCCTGGTTGACTACTTTCGGAAATTCGACATTTTATACTAAATATTAAAACATATTAAATATTATTTATTGCCTAAACTCGCTTTAAAATATACAATCGTAACCGTTTTATTATTCATTATATAATTGGTAGAAATTTGGAAATCAATTAGCGGTATCTAATTAATATAAAAAATATTCTATCTATTTTATTGGAGAAAAAAGGAGATTATTTTAAGCAGTCTATTTTAATATAAGATATTTTTACATTTTCCGAACGGTAAGACCTCCGACCCGCTGGTCCGACGACATTCGTAGGATCGCCGGTGGACGCTGGATGAGGAAAGCGGAGGACCGAGCAAAGTGGCACGCGTTAGGGGAGGCCTATGTTCAGCAGTGGACAGCTGTGGGCTGATTATTGATTGATTGATTGAAGACTAAAAAATTAAAGGTTGAATTATAGTCATTACGAAACTATATAGGTACACTTGAAATAGAAATTTAATTTATTTTCGAAACCAATTAATCATGAAACATGACTGCATGCACTAAACTTTTCTTGTTAAACAAAATATTGGACGAAGTTCCAATATACAGTAATCGCTAGCGATGCATACCCGTTCTTTGTGTTTGTGGATTTTCCGCTGCCCCTCCCCGATGCTCAAACATTAATAGACAAAGAAAATTCATAACTTACATATAATAATAGAATTTTTCCCCCCCAATAATCAAATCTTTTTTCTAGTAGTGGCTCGGAGTCTGGAAATGTGCCCGGCGTGTTGCAAAAAACTCACCACCAATTCCACAGTGGGACGTAAACGTAACTGGTGAAACGTGGGAATATACTACATATCTCTGCTTACCTCTTCAAGGCGTGAAATTACGTTTATGTTTGCGTATAATCAAATCTTATATGTATTATCTGTTATAACTTTACGATTCGCAAACTAATACGTTTAGAGCTGCCCACGGTCTGGTTTTATTGACAATTAATATACTTCTATTCTACATATTAAATCACGTAGAACGGCATTCTAGATCCATATAAACTGAAGTTATAAACTTAACTAAAGTTAACTTACTAAAGTTTAGTGTATAACGATAATACTGAGGACTGCATTACATGCACAACAAAGCATGGAAATTCATATTTTTGCAAGAAACGATCGCCATCGCCCGTATCTCGGCATTGTCAGACCTAATTTTTCACGTGGACTATTACTTCACAATACTTTCTCTGACTGAATACAGCAAGATTTATCTCTATTAATATTAAGGACCATTAGCTGATAATACATTTGTAATATGAACTACAAAACTCAAATAAAGAAATTTTAATACGCACAAATAGTTACTGTAAGACCACCTCAATATTAAATCGACCATTTAAAATGAGGAAAACACGACCAATATCAGATAGAACGCGTGTGAAAAGAAAAAGAAAAACTGTGTATATCTTTTACCAGCTATTTTAACATTGTGAGCTATCTAATACCACTGAGCATGGCACACTCAAGCCCCAACGTGCCAATTACTATGACGTGTTAATTACAGCAGTGATACAGCATGGCAGGCCTCATTCTCAGAGCGTTGAGCGCGACAGGAGATGCGTTTGCGGCTTTATTTTTTTTTTTTTGTATAACATAAGTAACATCTACTATTCCACAATTCGACACACTCTAGCGATCAGTTGGATAACAATTTTTTTTTAATATGCTCTAACTGGCATATTTATTTGACTTATGTATATAATAATATACTTATAAAATTCGATAGTACCAGGTCCTGGATTTGAACTCAGGACCTCTCGATCTTTATTTGCTCTATCGCCGACTGTACCAACGAAAAACATCTGTTAACCATGAAACTCAAAAACATAAAAGTTCTAGGCTACGCAATATAACACTGAAGAAGGAAAGAGAACACATAATTGTAGAGACGGCCGTATATACGCATAATTGATTTATATGCAAATCAGTAAATGTCATGACTCATTGTACGATTATATGCAGATAGCATCAAATGGTTTCTGCGACCTAAATCCCCTAACTGGTGACCCAAACACTGAATGAAAGGTCAAAGTGTGATGTAGAAGTAGGGTTGCCACCAACATCCATCTGAAATTATGCAAAAATAAAGAAGTAAGCTATATAACACTTCTGTAGGGTAGCTTTAGAAATTATCCAAAATGGTATTAAATCCCAGCCGAGATCTAATTGAAGAACGACATGTACATAGTATTAGTATGTTTCATATAGTAGCGTCTTGACTAATTTTTATCATGAACGTCTGATTTTTTTGTTTTATAAGCTTACTTAGTTTAACATCAAGTAACGACACATATATTGCAATGATGTACCTATATATATATTCTTAATTACACACAAAATTAATACTTTTACACCACTGATTACAAATCAGCCTTGAGCGGGAATGGACTGTCAGGTATTGTGTATTTACTTTACCGACAACAGCTTATAATAGAGCAATTCAGTATTACCAAGAATAATTCTATGTTTTAATTACCATCGCTCAGTGTGAAATAATTCCACTTTAATTAAAGGATTATATTGCAATTTCACATGATAAACATCCCTGTTCGTGCGAGATTAAGTAAAAGTTCGAGCACTGCATCGCACGCCCTGCCCTTCAGCCGTGAACTTGACCGACGCGCCGATAATAACATGCCACCTTTCAGTATCCCAGGATACTACTGGTTAACTACATCATCATCCTCATCAAATATGTTATACAAATTGATTATACATATCTTCACGCCAGGTCCCTTGCGGGGTAGGCAGAGACCGAATTTCAAATATGTATATTCTTACACACCTGTCGTGTTTCTTCCACATTCACCACTTAAATATCCGCAAAAGGTATCTAGATGAAAAACTCAACAGCACATGAGGTGTGCCGAGTGTATCGCCGGCAATAACCTCCGTTGTACGATAAAATCTGCAGATCCATAGGTGTCTACCCAGCAGTTACCCTATCCACGATTTGGATTTGAGACCAGCCTACGAATTTCATTATTTTTTTTTTTTTACTTTTTATAATCTACACATAATATCTTATAAGACAACATTTTATACAAATAGAAAATTTATATTAAAAATTCAATACCTACGTTCCATTCAATTTCTAATCGATTCGTAGGCGAGGGTAACTTCTACAGGCATATTGTACGGCGCGAATTCGTTGTCATATCACCATACCCGAAACTTTTCCAAGTCCTCCAAAACTAACAGGTGGTCACACCGAACGCTAACCCATAACCTTGACCATGGCGACCTTACGGAACTTCCGTTTGCGAAGTGCGCGAGCGAGACACCACTAACGCCGGTGTGCGCGAGCGAGACGCACAATGGAAAGTGTGCCGTGGCACAGATAAGTGTGCCACATCCGTAAAGATGGCCGCCGCATGGGAATTATAGTAACGTGTTCCTTTCCAAATGACGTTGTTTAAACTATGTTGTGGCCTAAAGGGTAAAAGGTTTAAATGGAAGCTTATAGAGGTTATTAGTTACCATAAATTTCTATATCTAATTGAATTCTCTGATGTATCGCATTGCACCATAACTGCATGCGCTATGAAATGTGTGTAAAGTTTAGTAGGGGAGTGTTAAAGCAATGTATATTGCACTCCAAATAGCTTGTGAACACGTGAAAATAACTGCTACGATAAATAGCTTTGTTCAGTTTATGCATTCATGTTGTATGTATGTCAAGTTGAATAGTATGTATTATTATAATGAAGGCAACTTACTTCTTTTAAGAGATTATCAGCCTAAATCTATTGTCTAAATTCCCCTATCTATTAAGGTGAAGAAATTGTAATAAATGGCCCATGCATTCATTAAAATTAATTGGTTTTTTTTTAATTTTCGTATTTGCTGCTTCCCTACGAACATTACTGTACTTTTTACTACGAAAATAATTATTATTTCGGACCGCAGATTTTTGTCATCAGGAGACGAATTAATGCGTTATAAGAGAAAATAAATATCCCTATTCACGCAAACATTTCTCAAGTATAAGGTTTTTCGAATGTACAAGGCTTTATATTATTTACATTTCTAGTAATGGATCGGAGTGTTGAATTGTGTCCGGTGTATGGCAACAAGCGCACACCCTGTTCCATAGCACGACGTAACCGTAACTAATGTATCGTGGGAATGTACTCGTGTGCCACTACTTCGGGGTTCACAGGCGTGATGTTACGTTATTTACATTAAAACATTTTTTGTCTAAATTTGCATAGTGAAAATGTGTGGTATGTCATCCAACGGATGTTGTTATGACCATAACGTAAAAAACAATTCGGCCTTCAACACATGGCATTTGTTTTTATTTTTCAGAGCAAATTCTTCGATGACAGCGATTATGAATGTCGAATGTCAAATGTTAGAACATCAAATCATTATAATTTTGTATAATATTAGTTAAATAATGTTAGTTAAATAACATCACGTAACATCACGCCTGTTATCCCCAAAGAGGCAGGCAGAGGAGTATCGAACACTCTCACGTTTCACCAATTACGTTTACGTCATACGATGGAATAGGTGGTGAGCTTATTGCCATACACCGCGCTTTATATCTAGATTTCGAGCCACTACTATAAAATCTTAATTAGAAAAATGTTATAGTGCCCGACCTAAGATTGGAACCCGGGACCTGCCGTTCGGTAGTTGCCCTTGCAACAACACAACCAACGAGGCACTTAAATATGGAATTTAAAAAATTGCTACATATAATTTTATTGATGATAGGGCGAAGAGAATATAAAGATTATCGTAGCAAACAAAAAATCATTTAAATCAATATTATTACTCATGTAATATGAAATCAATATAACAAATCATGTTGCTTTTGATAAAAACGCCGAAACTCGCGTTAAACACTTTTCTACGCATGTGTACATAAAACTTTTACCAAAGTCATGTGAAGGTTCTCAGAAATCAAAATTTAATTGTTGAGCGTACGCAAATTCTAACAAAACGTAGGTATAGCAAAACCGCAAAAGCGAACCATGTGGTGTTAAGTGTGTCACGTCGTTGTGCGAGAGCGAATACATTTACAGTTATTCCTGCTACGCTTCCTTTTACTTTCCTACCCCCCCCCCCCCCCCCCACCCCTCCGATGGGGGGAGACCGCACATGCGGGAGCCGCCCGCTGCGGGCGCTGTTATGCTTCACGTCTGAATTTGAATTCGAAATCATGTGCGTGAATATGAAGAAAGTATATCGCAAATGAAGTGAAGTTGAGAATGGCCAATGAGCAAGTACTACGCGGTCACACTACACGGTTTACATTTAGATTTGTTGATAAACTATTATACATACATGTCAAACACATTAAAAAATAGCCAGTAAAGAACGGTAAGGAAAAAAGTAACTTCACGCCTGTAATCGAATCGCCCGAAGAGGTAGGCAGAGGAATGTAGAACATTCCCACGTTTCACCAGTTACTTTTAAGTCCCA
>DWFO01002268.1:0-14052 GCA_018246595.1 Mimoniades nurscia nurscia | reverse complement strand
AGGTAAATTAAAAGTTAATTTGTAAATGGGTGTAATTACGTTTTGGTCCTCTGTCACAGTACGTACTCACAGTATATCGTTGTTCATATAAAAGATGTAGTGTTTCCTTTCTTAATGTGAAAAAAGTTATAAACGAAAAAATGGCAGTCACATGTCACGGGCGTGCGTGTAGGAAGAGAGTGATGAATGTAAAAAAAGCGCGGCAGTACTGTAAGGATAGAGATATTTGGCACTCGGTGCTCCCTGGCTACCCTGTAAGGGGCCTGGCGTGAAGATATGTATGTAAAATAGCAGTCACAAGTGGATGCAAGAGTCCATGGTAATTGCCGCCGACCTCGAACAGGATTGCAGTACCTAATAGAACTGTTAATGCCAGTATTAAGTACAAGTTATTCGTCATTAAATATCAATTGTTTGAATTAATTTGGTTACACCACAGTTGAGAAAGGGATTAATATCGTTATTGTTCGGTTAGGTGTACGTCAGTTTGATTTTAGTTAGTAATAGATAGTATTTAGCCTGTTTGGCACTGGTTACGGAAGCGTTGCTACTCCTGAGACCCGAGATAGTCGCATTTAAGATACCTCTCAGACCGAAACATAAATTTTTATAATAACAATTGCGTCAGGCCAGAGGCAACTGTAGCGGTAACATCCGCAGGCGACATGAATTAACGTCTAATCAAACAATACTTGTCAACCAACGTCACGCACTGAATTTTCTCGTATATATAGATAGCCATGGAATATCATTATGGAATTTTCTCGGCCCTTTATCAACTGCTTAACAGCTAAATAGCGATTACGTAGATTTATAATATTATTTTAGAATATGTATCGAAGTAAACCGAGATATCCGCTTTGCAACGTCAACGTGATGCATGATGAAATATTTTGTTATAATTTAATTAACTGCCCTTATCTTTTAATTAATTATCATTTACCGCCACGTAAGAATCAATTATAGGGACAGATTATAAATATACGATCGTTGACATATCCTAGCATTAATGTCGTCGCAGACGGAGCTACATATAATATATATTTTAGCAAGGTAAATCTAAGTAATCACAATATATGTAGCTGTTAATCAGTAGATAAGAAGGAACAAGGAAATTCTAAGGATGGCTCTCTGCAAACGGCACTGAGTAGCTCTTTTATGGAACAAACTAATAACGACCACATCTCGAACATGACATGTATAGAAAGTTTGCAATGCCGAATAGTGGTTTATTTGATATATTATAAAGATACAACTTTTGATTGTATTGCATTAGCATCAACATTTTCTACATTTAATGTTTTTTGAATGCGGGTCTCCTTGAGCAGCAGTCGCGCTTACAACCGCTCTATAAGCAACTAGTCTATAAGCAGACAGTCCATCTTGGTATAGGAATAAATTAATACTGAGATACTGACATAAAATAGCACAACCACCGTTTATGTTATTTTCTATCTTGCAATATTATAGCACAATATATTAAAACATATTATAGCTCTGTGTGTAACGAACTTTAAGTTAAGTATTGCTATTTTTAAGCGTAACCGCGACAACTTAATCGCCGTGTGTACGCCACTAACCAAGATTGCTGAAGTTAATCAGTCACTATTAGTTTTAATGGGTTAGTTAAATCTTAAGGACATTAAATGTATTTTGTATACCTACAAATAAGCATTATCAGCCAGTGGTAATTCCTATATACAGGTTTGTAATATTATCGGAAAAAAAGTAACGTCACGCTGGTAATCCCCGAAGAGGTAGGCAGAGGAATGTAGAACACTCCCAGGTGTCACCAGTTACTTTTAAACCAGTTATACCATTTTTTTGTTTTATTAACCCAATATTTCTAATATTGGCTTGATAAAACATTAAATTTTATAATGACAGCATTCATAAATCACAATTACAATAAAATACAAGGATATGTGAGAAATATTTAAGGAAAATATAATTGTATTGTCTATTAACGTTCAAACGTTCGCCATTGTTTCTAATGTCCGACTATTGTTTTACTTTCTTCACGCTAGGTGTCAGTAGCTATCCAATTAAAATGCGTTAATTAAGTATGAAGATGCTTGCCGCCAGATAAATGCAGCGCAAAGTGAAATGAATTGTATGTTACTTTTTAAACGCTTAGAAACCTAGTGGTATACTTTTTTTTATTAAAAAGGTGTAACAAATAAGATTGAAATGCCTTTCTATTTCAGAAAATATTCAACGTTACGAAGTAGATATTAAAGAGTACAGTTAACTCTATATATGTATGTCATCTGTAATTTATATATAAACCATCTTCAGGAATTTACTGGTCATTTGAGACGACACTGAAAAACATTAAAATATTTTAATAGACACCTAGGTATAATTTAACGACTAGGTCTTATAATATCATAGTTACTTTTCTATAACATAACCATTTATCTAGAAACATGTCAATAATAAATTGTAAACAAATTCATTTCAGAATGCTATGAAATGTTTTACTTTCTGTTAATTTATTCAATTCTTTATACTTTATTACTCATTGTCAGATTTATATATTACTCATTGTCAGATTTAACTGCTTATAACATTCCAATTATAAATTACAGTTATATTAATATATATATATACACTTACATTGCTAGAATTTTAGATATAATATAATATGTAATCTGGTATTCGCCGTGTCATCTTTTGTAGATGTTATTGTATCATTCCACAGAAATAGCTGAACATATTTGTCATATTAAAAACAATTTTACAATACTGAATTTTATATTTCATTCTGCATTAATTGAAATAAATTATGGCATATCTTAAAATAATCACTTATGCTAATTAATACCACTGATAAGCTGCACACATACATTTTTCACAAAATATTATTCCCAAGTATCCATTATTAACTCTTATATAACTACATTGTAACCATTTCTTGTACAAAATTAAAAAACCTAGTATCAATAATATCATGTTGTAAACAATTTACAAGTCTCTACAAACCTGTCACTTATAAATTTATAACGATGAAATAGAAAAATCCAAACGACCTTGTAGTAAAAAGGGAAATTGCGTTAACTGAATACATTAGTGCGCCCATAAAATCGTGAACCTTACGCAATGGTTGGACTAAAGTGGCATGGCAACACAAATAAACTCATAAACAGACCGCTGATTAAAATGTAAAACGCGAACTCACCGCTCGCAGTACGGTCTTCATTTTAAAATCATTCGTTTCAAAACACCAAACACAGTTTATCACCTTTCAGTTCGTACACAACATATCTCACGACACAAAGTCCAGTGGCACAAGTGGAAGTCGAGGGGTGGTTTTCGCTGAATGTCGTCGGTGAAATGAAGTTCAAGGCTAGTCTGAGGCACGCTTATATAGGGGGGTAGCGGAGCGTAGCGGTGTGTCTGTGTGCACCGCAGTGGGTGCATTAAGACGGATTGACTCACGCTGCAACACACTCACTTAGGGTTGTTGTTTCTCAAACTATGCTCTCAAGTATATTGTTATATCTAATTTTGTATCCACAAAATATATTAGTTATATAAAATACAATATACAAACAGTAATGCCGGTAAAGCCGTCTGTCATCATAAAAGAGGTAGGCAGATGAGTGCAGCACAGTCCCACGTCTCATTAGTTACGTTATGTCCAACTATGGAATAGGACGTGAGTCCATTGCCATACACCAGGCATAAGTGCAGACTCTAAAACACTAACAGAAAATCTAAGTTACAAAAATTCTAGTAACCGATCCGGGATTTGATCCTAGAACTTCCCGATCAGTCGCGCTTACAACCACTCGACCCACGAGGCAGTTAAAGATGTTAACCAACAAGTTAAAGAAAGTAATAATTTTAATATGTATTATTTTCAATATTATGTATTGGAGTCGATATCAACTTCTAATGTACTCAAATATTACAAGTACCGTATATACATCAAGTTTTATTGAATTTATGTTTATCCCATAAAGCGGTCTACCTTATGTGTTCTGGGTATGGTCACTGTATACAATATTAAATTGTATTTATCAGCAAATAAAACTGAACGTTTGAGAAGCTGTGTGGGCAGTATATCTCACAGCATGCATTAACATTTCCAGCCGCCCGCCGCTGAGTCCCAATGACCGTACCGTACTTTATTTCCCTATAAGGTTCACCACTTTCATTCTTGGTGTCTATGATATTTGATTAGATTGAACTGTAAACTTTAATAAATGTTCATATAATCATCATCATCAGCTTATTGCAGTCCACTGCTGGACTAGGGCTCCCCTAAGGGGTTATGCCCATAATTCCCACACTGGGGATTAATTGGAATAGGGGTTAACCCTTTAAGGGGTTAAGTTATTACACACATCCAGACCCCGAGAACCTACTAGAAAGACTAAGTTACAAAAAAATCCAATAGTACGAGCTACGGGAATCGCACCCAGGACTTCTCTATCAGCACGTCACTCGCAAATACAAGCACTCGAATAACGAGACAGTCCAACTGAAGTATAATTATGAAAAACATATACCTACATTAATTAAACAATATTTGCTATATATTTGTCAAGTATATTCAAATGGAAAGATGAAATGAAAAGAAAATGAAAGTTAAACTGACGGTGAAGAGTGGTCCTAATACAGATTACAAGGACTCTATAATAAGGGAAAAGAACGTCTTAAAATAAACCTCATTTTCTTCTAGTGTACTGCTTAAGCGAATGCCGTGAGCTAATTAGGTATAAGTTTATTGACGGCAAGGTACCAAGTTGATGGCGAAAAGGGCTTATCGGGCGATTAAAATGCATATTAATGAAGTGAAACCGGTATTAACATGAAATAATGATTTCACATTTGACATTGATTAAGTATAAAACTGCGATAACTCTAAGATATTCATTGGATTTCCTTTTTCTAAACGCCAATGCTAATGCTAAAGAACATTTTCAATACTATTTGTATGTTTATTTAATGTTTATTGTTGGTTTATCGAGCGCTTCTTTATATGCAGTGATATTCTTGATATTCGATTGATTGTAATCGCGACTGCGTATCGAGGAGCCCGGGGTTGAAATCCCGGATGATAAACGATATTGGATTTTTCTAACTTAGATTTTCTAGTATAAAATTCTAGTACAGACAGTTAGGAGACCTACCGCTAACAAGCACATCGAAATAATTGACATTCTGTACGAAGAATAACGACAATCACATATAGACCTCCTGAAATAAATCAACGGCTATCGACGATCCCAGTGCTGTGAAATATGAACGCCCGCCATTGTTCGACGTGACAAATCGTTTTCGATGCACCACCTCGCGATGTAACATATACCTACATACATACAGTTATATGTCCTCGCTTAGTACACCGCTATTTAGTCATGTAATTAAAACTAAACCCCAAGGCGGCTGATTTAATTGAACAATCTATTGATTTATACAATTCAATTCATTTAACACAACATTTACTCGTATGTTTGATTATTGAAATTTGTCAAAATAATATTATGAAGTTTGTTATAATATTCTATACATTGTACTAAAGAAGTAAATCGTTAACACCACCATGACCGTCATCATCATCATCGAATCATCTTCATGATCGAATCATCTTCATGATCGAATCATCTTCATGATCGAATCATCTTCATGATCGAATCATCATCAAAATCATCGTCACTGTTAGTTTCACATTATGATTAATTATTTTTATCAATTCGTATTACACAGATCTACTCTTAAAATGAACATCTTTATTTGCCACATTTACCACATTCTTCAAATGCGGATTCGCAGAATTCGCATGCCTGAGACAACGTTATGAAGTACTATAAGACGTGCAGCTTTCCTCACGATGTTTTCCTTCGCTGTTATAACGAATGATATATTATTAGAAAAGCTTAGTTAATTCCTTAAGGGCAGGGGCCTTTAAGGGCACGAGAATTTGAAAATGAAACATTTAAAGTAAGTAGAATTACCTTGAATTAAATCATTGAAATTTAATTGCATTTACATAAAATTTACATATTTGATATTTACGAAAACGAATATATCAATTAATTTAACAGAAGGTACCATTCATCTTCAATTGAGTTATGTGGTGTCCACCGTTAGCGGGAGTGGTTGTACATTTCAATATTTAAAATACCTCATTCTCACTGAGTTATATCGTTCGTTCGTGTCACATGCAACAATATATCTAATTGTGAGTCTTTGTAGACTGTAATGCACGTGCACGTGTGGATTAATAATTATTTACAGACATGCCATAGCAATTGTAGGATACCATAGTAGCATGTATGTAGATAGAGCTAGATGCACTGACGATATAGGCAAAGAGGCTAGCGGTTGTTGGATACGAAGTGCTGATGATCGAGCTCAGTGACGTGTAATTGGAGAGGCCTATGTTCAGCGGTGGACGGGAATAGGCTGGTGACGATGATCATGTAGATGGAAGGAACCGATCTCTAGTTACACCTACGGAAGGTGGATCTTTTTACTGCTTCAAAAAACAGCAGGTCCCATACTGTTTTAAATCAAAGAATATATCAGCTAAATATGTATAGGAACTATTTATTTTTAGTGGTTGAAGTTTTCAATACACGCCACACACAAGGAACGCCAAGCGAGAATGTTTCATGTTACATGACCATAACGAAGTAAACTAGTGGGATTTTGCTTTCCGTTTCAGTGGAAGCTAGTTCATAACTAGCCAATGACTCCATAATCCGATAAATCACCTCAAAATAAAATATTATTAATTTACCAATAGCAATAATTTTATAAATGTACAAAAATAATTACAAGATATTATAATATAATAACAATACGGAATTAATAAATTAACAAAAGCAAAACTACATATCATCACGCCTGTAGTACCCGAAGAGATAGGCATAAAAGTTTTGTACACTCACAACTTTAACCAGTTAATTTTCCCAGTACTTTCCCCAATATGGAATAAGGAATGAGCCTATTGTCATGCACCCTGCACAAATCAGGACTTCGACCCACTGCTAGAAATAACAATTAGAAAATCTTATTAACTAAGGCCCGAGATATAAACCCAGGACCTCTCGATTGGCACTGGCGCTAACAACCACTCCACCAACGAGGCAGTCAAATGCAAAACTATTAATTATATCACAGTAATAATGCTAATTGAATCACCGTTTTTATTTGTGTAAAAATATCCAACAAACCGGACTGGGTTTAGTCTTAGTTACTATAAGATCAGTTACATAACGGTAGTGCAACTGTCAACATTGTAATTATTACTAAGCGAATTGTAATTAACAGATATCACGATAACACACATCGCGAACACAAATATTATGTCACAGTCTACAATTTCTTCGCATTTCCTCTTTTTCTCTGCGGACACACGGACAGATAGAAAAGATCAAAGTTTTATAATTAATATTTTAGTACATATTACATAGCAGGAAAAAAAGTATTCATAACAAGAACAATGATTTATTATATTTGCTATCTTATGAACATTAACTATTTTATGTGAAATGATCGTTTCAAATCAGGAAGTCGAAATTTAAAGTTGTGTGTAATTTTATATTAAATAAATTAAATTAAAGCGAAGAAATATGTTTTTAATACAAAACGCATTATTCATAAATAGTCAGTTATATTATGCTATACACAACAAAACACTATTTCAAATAAGAAGACCCGGCGATAAATTTGGTAACATTGTTCTTTCATCTTTTTCTCCCTATTCAAAACAGTACTTAAAGTTATATGAAATTTCACATCTTTCGAAAAATAATTTTGCTTTTCAATATATTATATCATTAAATGATATGTGATAGACTATTACAGTAATCGTCCAAAATGTTATACAAACTTTACGCCACTAGCGACATCTGTTAAAATATCTATCTTTTATATCATATGCGTATGCATTGATGTGATGGCCAGAATGAAATACCACGGGTCACACACGATTCACTAAGAATTCGATAGGTGGCAGTGGTGTATATAACAATTTTTTTTACCGAGTTTATTATTTAAATTACAGCCCTTACTGTGATGTTACTGTTTTATGAACATTCTTTCTCATTGGTATATTTATAATGTAACAATATTTTTCGAGTCCTATTTATCTATTTATGTCATGTATCTATAGTAAAGATTACTTTTTAAGGCAATAGGAATTTTATGTATTCAATTCACAATTGAGTGGTTGTTAATATACTCGCATCGAATATAAACAATTAATACCGCTTAAAGACAAATAGAGCAGTATCAAGATCCATTTTAGTCAAATTAAAACCTGACAATGCCAGTAATATCAATTATATATGTACAGATACACAACCACTAGTAACAAGAAACGCAAAATCTACAAACAATAATATTTTAATTTTAAAATAGAAGATATTTTTCGACCCTTTTATCGTTCCCCTGTTGAACACGAGTCTCCTCTCGGAATGAGACAAAAGATAAGAAAATAAAAGGTTATATTGTAAAAAATATTGACACTTTGTATTTAATCCGTGTGTGTACGAGTCTAATGAGAACTCGCCGGTTCGGTCCACACCTTTTCCTGATTCCTGCCAACCGGCTCGGGACCGGCTGGAGAATGCGGAAGATTTCCGGGAAAAGAGAGTGAAATGTTTGCTCACTCACCAAACACATCAACAGTTAGTTTTTATATCTTTCTTGAGCTCTTAACCTGGTAGTTGCACCTAACGAGTCTAAAACGAGCAATAACAATGAAGATCTAAGGAGGATGTAAATATATATATTTAAATTAAATACCTTTATTTAATCTCGTTGGTTGTGTTGGTTGCTAGTGCGACTGCCAATGGGGAGGTTCTGGGTTCAACTCCAGAGTTGAGCATTACTGGATTTTTCTAATTTAGATTATCCAGTAGCGTCTCGGAGTCGGGATACATGCTTGGTGTAAGGCAACTGACTCACCACCTATTCCATAGTAGGACGTAAGCGTAACTGGTGAAACGTGGGAGTGTGCTACATTACTCTGTCTACCTCTTCGGGGATTACAGGAGTGTTGTCACTTTTTTTAGAACATAATGAATTACCTAAATTACATTTAAAAAAATTCTCAAGTTTTAAATTTACCCAATTACTTGTCACCATTCATTACGAAAGTATTATAGTCAATACTAATACAAATCCTTAAAATCTGTCCCTTATAATTTTATTACACTTAACTTTATTCCGTTTGTATTTTACGTGTCTTACATTCCCCAATCCAACATCAGTGTCCGAGCAAATCTTACAAACACGTACTCGTATCTTTACAAATAAATATAAGTCTGTTTGTGATTTCGACAAAAATCTTTTATTACTCTTGCGCTTTTATTTATTTCAAAAACCCAGTGACGGATTTCTGACCTCTCCATCCATTGGCTTGTCTTGACTAATCATTAAAACGTTGAACCAATTTCATTTTCATTTGCACGTATACCAGAAGTTCAAAGAGTTCAGATAATTTCGAAGAGAGTGTTACATTACAGAACTGTAATTGAAATAAAAATAAATTTCGAAGAGAGAGACCATCGGTTACATAATTGAAGTAATATACGTTTAAGATACGAACGAAGTAACGTACATATAAATAAATCAAAAGTGATTAATGGTACAATTTTATCACTATAGTATTTAACTCAATCATCTAATTGTTACAGTCGAGTGAACGCGATGAATTGGACAAGTTGCTACAAGATCGATTCATTTCTGTCAGTAGCAGAGGTATCTAGCGGTCCTACATGTTAGCTGCGTGTTATTAGTAGTCCAGTAGATTTTAGACATCGACTTCTAACGTATCAAATCCTTCATTGAATAAGAATATTGGTGTTCATTTTCAATTAAATAAAAAAATTCTACAAAATATTTAAATTAAAGAAGACGGACAAGAAATTTGAATATCTCTCATTATAAAGCCTAAGTTTAATCTATTATAATCTATCTGATAATCGAGGGTCATCGTCATTTACTGTTCAAAATGAATTGGGCTTTTTGGTTTCTACATGAAAGGACTGAATATCAATATTATAAGGAATCTCATGAAATTGAGCACACTCCAACTCTCTTTGCAATGAAGTCGAACTGATTTTTAGTTTCCTCAATAATCTACTGTCAATATAATGCTGAACTTTCTTAGCAACAGGTAGCTTTGTTATTTGGTATCGGTATTGGTATTTCGCTATTTAAATGGTATTATAGAAGAGATTTGGAACATTTTTTTTTAAGAAATTGTACACATTACTATATATTTGCATATATTTTATTAATAATAAAACAATCAATTTCAAGTCTTATACAAATATTGCACATTTCAAGAGCCAGCTTTAACTGACATAGGAATAAATAAACAAGGATAAATTCATTTAACAAGCATTATAAAAATCATTGTACAAGAATTAGAATTTAAAAAAAACAATTTTTACATTTATTAAAATAATATGGATTTTAGAAAAACAGCCTTATCGGACAAGTGGATGTTGCAATTTATAATTAACTTGTACCTTTCAATGAGTGAACAACTTGTGCATATAACGTAAACTTAAAATTGACTAAAAAGCATTCGAATATTTAACAAAACGTGAAACTACAGTACCATGTAAGTTCACGCTAATCAAATTATACTAACTTAGCAACAAAGATAAAAATAAGCAATAGAATATTAGGCAAATACCTAACTAATGTACAAATAAATCTATATTTACAAAACAATGTACATCATCTGATTCCATTAAAAAAACTGATTCTACGTCGATTTCTTTTTGTCCGTTTTGTGTGTTTGCTTCCTAACAGTAGTTGACATGGAAACTGATGCTGCAGCTTTGCTGTCAGGCTTCGCTTGTCGCTTAGGATGCGCATGATAATTCCTAGTATAAGTAGTTTTAGCTTCTGCAGGACTAATGTATTGCGTTCCTACAGCATATTCCTGTTCAGCGGACGATTCATGTGCGTATGGGCCCTGTTGTAAATAATGAGGAGATACAGAATGCGAATTAACATAAGATATCTTCTCGCTGTCTGGGTGTTTTAAAACCGTTTGTGGTACCATTATTTTATAATGTGACTGGTATTTCGATGAGGGCATTGGTGTTACATAGCTAACAGTCTGAACGCTAGCTAAGCTTGGTTTCCTTGGTTGCTGGTAAGTATACGGTAAAACGGTAGCAATGGTGTGATCTTTCGTTGGATAATTTTCAGTGAGTACCAAATCCTGGCTTGTACCGCTGTTTTTATTCTGATAGACGTATTCCTGCGCTGAATTTTGATTGGAATGCTCTTGATAGTTTTCTGAGTGTATTAGTTGTGAGGGATACACAGATACCGATTGTTTTTCACCAGTTTGCTTTGGAGTGTAGTACTCAGAAGAAGAAGAACTATATTCAGGGTGTGCTTGCGATGAATAGTCAGTCTGTTGTGGGGAATACACCGCTGTGTCTTCTTGCGAATGATCATACTGTGAAGTCTCTGGTTGTGGCGATTCATAATATGATTGAGCAGACTGATGTGTTTCATGTCCTGCATTTTGTGGTTGAGTCTCGTATTCAGTAGAAGGAGCAACGGCTTCTTGGCTAACTGCTTGGTGAGATGTTCTGTACTCAACATTGTTAACGGCATTTTCATATCCAACATGTTCTAAGTTACTCTGTGCATTTTGGTATTGATAAGAATGCTCTGGTGTCTCAGTAATTTTGTATTGTTGTGGCTGCACATAGTGAGTTTGTTGAGGTTGAGCAGTTGAAGGGACATACTGATACTGATATTCGTATTGCTGTTGTTGCATGGGATACAATGATTTTGTTGGTGATACTAAATACTTTTGTTGAGTATAACTCATAGGATACCTTGCCATAACAGGTTTAACGGCCGAGTACTGTACTCCAGAATAATCAGCATTAGTGTACGCGGGTTGAACATATGGATTGGCGTAGTGATGTGGCTCGTGATTAGAACTGACGATTGGTTGGGCAGTTGATACAGGAGTTTGATGGGATACTTGAGATGCAAAGGAGTAGCCATTTTTCTTAAAATATTGATTTACAAGCTCCTGGAGGTTTACAGTGTTTAAATGTTGTGACAATGGATAATTGTTGGGTAAATTCGGATAGAGTTCTGCAGTTGGATTTTTTAGATAAGAGCCTGGAATTCTCAAAACTAAAACTGGCACTACTCTTTGTTCTAAAGGTGATCCGTGAGTCTGCAAATGTTCTGGTGTTAGTCCAACACTCTGATACTGAGGATTTTGAAGAAGTTGCGTAGGCTCAACAAAGTAATTGGGCATTATTGTAGGAAATTGTCCACTGAGGCCTGTAAATCCTTCTCCGTTATATGTTGTGTATAAGGTGGAAGGATGCGCGATCTTTGCGTATGTCGAGGAATCATGGGTATTAACTTTTTCGTAACTAAGTGGATTGGCTGGGCGCCTGTAATCATATCCGCTGTCCTCATTTTTTAAAGACACTAATTCAAAAGCGCGGGATGGTTGTATTTCTACACTAGTATGCGCATGAGGCGTGTGTTTTACGGTGTAATAGTTTTGACCAAGACTACCATGATGTGTAGGTATATCTTCCTGAGAATAAGGATAAATCATAAATTTTCCCTTGTCTTGAGTTGGTTTCCCAAAATAAGAATATGAATATCCATTGTTTGTACGATAGCCATAGCCAAGATTGGCGTCAATCGTTCTTTTGCCCTTTGCGTTACTGTCTGTATCATTAACAATCTCAATGGCTATAACTGCAGGGAATGGCGGTTTTTGTCCGTCAATCTCTTCTGTTTTGTTTAAAACCTTCAAATTAATATTACTATTTTTGGTAACAACTGGAACATCTGACTTAACCCCAAATTTCTGTTCAACTTCTCTTAAAAAATTTCTCTCGTCATCACTTAAATTCTTCTTATCCGCTTGATCGGGCTTGTATTTTTTCGGTTCTGGTTCTGCTCCTATTGTATGTACCACCGCGCACAGCAAAATCTGAAATTGAGGCAATTAACGCATTAGTCTTGGAATTTATACATATTTAGCAATCTACCAGCGGAATGGAATTTAGCGACCCCATAAATAGTACTGTAATTATTTAACAACTATGTAACTACGCAACATTTCGTCTTGTCAAGATTATGAAGTTTTTTATGCGGCATTATATAACTGTTGACCAAGAAATCTTACGGAACATAAATATGTATATGGCTGATGGGGAAGTCAGAAGTCTGCGAAACCAGCGTGTATGCATTAAGAGAGTGATGAATGTAGAAAAAGCGCGGCGGGTCTGTAAGGATCGAGGTATTTGATACTCGTCTCTGCTTACCCCATGATGGACCTGGCGTGAAGATGTGTATATATGTATATATATATATTGAAGTATTAAAGAATACCCGTTTTTACAAATCAGTATCAAAAATACAATCTACCTTAATGATCTCTGAACTTCCTAAAAAAATATAATTATAATGAGTAGAAGACCGTTAGAATACCAAGTTGGTAGTACCATTAAAATAAGTTTATTTTATACACATGTCTTTATGCCAGGTACCTTACAGGGGAGGCAGAGGCAAAGAGTATCCTTACAAACCCTACATTCATTACTCTGTTCATACATGCAATTCACTTCATATGATTCATTCATATGACGAAGGATAAAATGTTCTGAACCGCGCTTAACATTCAGCAAAATGCCGCAACCATTTGACCGCTCAGAAGATCATAATCGTGTAGGCGTAATCTTCCTTACGTAACCGATGTTTTCTTACTATGTAGATGTGTAAGATTCGACACGCCTCGAAGCTTTCCACGACCTCAGCTGTATGATAAATTCAATGTTTCCTATGCTAATTAAAACAAAACTATTTGGAAGTTTGCGCCAAAACATATCGTGACGTAACTATTTGAATACGTAACGTAGTTTTAATTTATTCTCAATTTTATTACACTCAGACACACGATACCGTTGTCATTATATTTAACATTTTATACTTATTAATAATAGGCTCACCACCTATTCCATCGTGGGACTTAAAAGTAACAGGTGAAACGTGGGAATGTTCTACATTCCTCTG
>DWFO01002267.1:0-14053 GCA_018246595.1 Mimoniades nurscia nurscia | reverse complement strand
CGGGTTAGGTAGAGAGCACCAAGTGTCAATTATATTTATCGATTAATCCCTGATTTTGTTTGTATTAAGTCTTAACCTTTTTGTTTTTACTGATAGTGTGAGAAGCGTTAATGCTTTAGGCCTTGCAGGCCAAGTGCGGATTACTTCTAACCCCTCAGAGAATAAGGCATGAGTTATTTATATATGTACTTACATACGTATAACCTTATATAGGTATGTAACAGGACACGATAAGCCCGATCGCTGATAACCTATCTTATCACTGATAGCAGAACAATACTACGCTACTGAAATAAAATCAATACGGACTTGTACGTGCGTTACGCTGATATTAAAACATTTGTACTGCGCGCGTTTGCCGTTAAACAGCAATAATGATATTCGTATTACAGGATGTTTTTATCAGTTCCTAGGCTATCTTTTTCCTTAATGATTATTTTTAGCCAAAAATTTGTATGCATACGCTGTACCGATTGTCTGTTTGTGTTAATCTCGGACTATAAGGTTCGCTAAAAAGCTTTGTCTCATTATACTTGATTCTTAAGAACAGGGCATGATTAAAACAATTTAATAAACAGTTTTTGAAATTTGACACCATTACACATTAATAGCCATATTTACTTAACGCATAGAATATTACTGTGGAGTGTTTTTATTGCTATTGCATACAAATTTCTCACGACACACACGTGTTTTACCGAAAACTAATTTGTAGAAAAAAATCCGGGTTCCACAAAACGGTTGCTTTTTGTGTTTGGTTCGCACTAATGTGTCAAATTTCATCAACCGACCGACCTACGCGTACTTCGTGTATTGCCACAAAAAGTCTACACACTACAATCTACTTGGAAGTCACGCGGGTTACAGTTGAAAGATTAAATATAATCACGCTCAAGCAATTTGTTAGTAACGGAGAGGAAATTTATTTATTTTATCATTTAAAATATAATATCTTAGTTTCAGTTCCACGTTCATAAACATCAGAATGAACGACTTAATGAAACTTTTTGAATTTTATTCAGCACCTTAAAAAAGTTACGTTACTTTTTATTAAACCAGTTATTAATTTATGAGGTCGGTGTGTACAAAAATTTAAGTAGTTACCAATACGACACTTATAATCGTATAATCTTCTGAAAGATCAGAAAAGATATTAAAAATATTGGCGCGTAAACCGGAACGGTTTTTGACAGATGCCCCGGCCGGGCCGGGCGCCATTACCGTACAAAAACTTGTTTTGTTCCATTATGGACGTACACTTGTTATTAATACCTACCGAACTGACAGTGTTGATCGTGTATCGTGGAATATTACGTCAATTGTTTCTGTTTTATCTGCCCTGTTAAAAATACATCTTTTTAACCAATTTCATATAAATACTATTAGTTCTATAATCAACTTTTTCTATTTAAAATGTGTATTCTATATTTAAATACAGTTCACTGCTTTTTTGGTCCAGCGATTGCAACCGTGACTGCTATACTGGGTGACAGTAAAATATATAGTATAAATTACAGCTTTCTTTTATTAGCTGTCTAAATATAAAAATCCATTACAGCTATTTGATGCTATCTCATTTTTCCCAGGCCAATTTTTATGTAAAAATAGGCAAATTAAATAGTTTTTTTCTTTCTCTTTTAATGTTTTTCAAAAATCTACTTTTAATTTAATTATACTAAATAGTAATTACAAATTGCGTATGGAAACAAATATTCAAGTTAATATTTGATTTCTGAAGTTAATTCAAGTTAAGTCGTGTTGGTTGCAAGTGCGACTGCCGATCAGGAGGTCCTGGGTTCAAATCTCGAGTCGGGCACTACCAAATTTTTTTAATTCAGATTTTTTGGTAGTGGTTCGGAGTCTGGAAATGTGCCCGATGTATAGCAATAGGCTCACCACGTGTACCATAGTGGGACATAAACGAACTAGTGAAACGCGGTAGTGTTCTTTCTACTTTCCTCTGCCTACCTTTCTGATGTTAATTATAGTTTAAATTTATTTACTATATCCAATGTTACACTACTGTTGTAATTGTTGTGAAAAATCTATTCAGGCTTTTTCTTCAAAGGTACTTCTTCATGTTTTCAATCTAAACTAGTAATTACTGAATTTCTGTCTCAAGGCTTATTTACGGATTTAGAAATTTTGATGACACTTTAATATTTAAAATGATTTGCAAATCTCTCAGTGTCGTCCTCTCGTCCAATGCACTCAATGTCACAGAATGTCGAGTCTCGGCGCTGTGATAACCAAGTCCTTCAGGCGTCTCCATGTCTCTAGGTGACACCTGCTTTACTTTGGCACCGTGCCTAGTATTACAGAAATACACATTTTGTGATCTATTGTGTGTCAGTGTGTCTTCGTGTCGTTTCATGCTGCGTCTAGCTTTTTGCCTCGAAACGTTTGACTTTTTGAAAAGTTTTTCACTGCACAGAATTATTAATTTGGGACAGATTGATGAACTGTTGTTTGTCTGTCGCAACTATTTTTCGTTACGCTCATTTACATATGACGACCTTCTCCGTTTCTGCCCTTCAAAAGTGTCAAGAAAGTTTTTATTTTGTGCACACGACCTGCACACATGTTAGCCTTCGTGATACCGATGATCAATAACACAAATAAGTGTCTGCTAAAGATTGTGTGAAAACAACACAAAAACTCAAGGACCGTGTTAAATGCATTGATGATGAACGTAATTCATAAAAGTAACAATTGGATGAAAGATGATCATACCGCCAGCTCACTTACAGGTTAAGCAGCCAGTCAGCGAGCAGCTTGTGCCAGATATCTCCACCCTTACTGACTTGAAATGATTCCACATCCATCACTCTCTTTGTAGAAGCACGCTTGTTATATGAAAAAGTATGTGTAAAAAGAAAGTACAATAAACGAGTAAATTATAATTAATAATAACATAAAAGTATAATATAAAAAGTACAATACAATACTGGACTCGTATTACAAGTATTGATATAACGTAGAGAACGAATTACCACATCATCGTGTATTTTTGAATCAAATTCCTTAATCTTTTAAAAGGTAAAGTTTTACAATAATTTTAATAGCTTAATGTAATGTATTTTAATCGGGTACCCAACGAGTTATTTATTTATATTTTTTGCTGTTTATGACAAATATAATGTTAATAAATGATGTTAATTAATATAATGTTAATAAATGATGTTAATAAACTTGAAGGTACCTGATAAAAACGAACTGTGTCGCACTCGTTGCGGTTATTGACTTGAGTTCTTAACCATTGTTAAAGACGTATATTTCTTTGTATTTTTTGAGGGAATATTTTCAATCGTGTTTGAATATCTATGTATGATGTTCGTACAATAATCCGTTTTGTTTGTTTCATATTTTCGTTTTAGAAACACCAAGACTTTATGTAAATATTTTTTTTTAATATGACATATGGTTTTAAATTCTTCATTCTTCAATCATCTGTATAAAACACAAAATTAGGAAATATTCCATATGTATATAGGTAGGTAAACGTAACATCATGCCTGTAATCCCCGAAGAGTTAGGCAGAGGAGTGTAATAGACACCCACATTTCATGAAACATTTACGTCCCACTATGGAATATTGGGTGAGGTTACTGCCATACGACGGCCACTAATGTAGCCTCTGAGCCACTACAAGAAAACCTAAAGTGGTTCCATTTTATACGCTTTTGTTAATATGCTTATTTGTATGTTTACTTGTTTGAATGTTTGTAAGTCAATTACGCAATAAGTTCTCCCTGGATTTATATGAGATTGCGCTTAATAAAAGAAGTTTTTTGATGGAGAATGTCATAGGCAACTAATAGTTTTTGCAAAAATATTGGGCCATTATGGGATATACATAATTTTATTATATGATATGCTTGCGTAGCTACATTTACAAAAAATATATACACATGTGTGCATGATTTGCATCCCGGAGTATGCAACTTACGTTCCGATTAGAAGGGAGTAAGAAAAAAATAAAAAAAACCTCAAAAATTCTAAACGTATGGTAGCTCAAAATTCAACTATAATCTAATATGTCTATGCCAAATCTCATGCAGAGTGTATACGATGTTCATCCGTGTATATTGCAGTAGAGATTTAAAAATGGCCGACTTGATGTCCATTTCCTGCTATTACATAGGTATATAAAGGGGGAAAGGCAGTGATAGCCTAGTGGTTTGAAATTCGTCCTCTCACTCCGGGAGACCGGGTTCAAACCCTAGCGCGCACCTCTTTAAAATGTGCGTTTTAAGTTTAAATATCACTTGCCATAACGGTGAAGGAAAACATCGTGAGGAAACCTGAACTTCTTAGAGTTCATAAAAAAAAATTGTTCTCTAAGGCGTGTGAAGACTGCCAACCCGCACTTGGCCATCGTGGCAGACTATGGCCTTGCCCCTCCCATTCAAAGAGGAGACCCATGTTCCAGCAGTGGAACGATAAAAGGGTCGAAAGGAAATATTCCTTATGAATACAACGAAAAACGTCTGTCATTCCCGAAGTGGTAGGCAGAGGAATGTAGAACACCTCCACGTTTCACCAGTTACGTTTACGTCCCACTATGGAATAGGTGGTGAGCTTATTGCCATACATCCAGCACATATCCAGACTCCGAACCGCTATTAGAAAATCTGAATTAGAAACGTTTTGTAGTGTCGGACCCGGGAATTGTACCCAGGACCTTCCGATCGGCAGACGCACTTGCAACCGACACGACCAACGAGGCAGTCGAATACGATACATCGTTACTTGTTATTAGCACGAGTATACATTTTATTCATTTAATATGCATGGATGAAGTGAATTATGAATATAGCACGTCCGTTCATGTACCTACTCGTATGTCACATCGTCACGAACACGTCAGTCCGGTAAAGATAGAGGAGACATTTAGCTCTCTGTACTCTCTATGTCATAAGTTACCTGGCGTGATGTTATAATTATTATTATTCTTTCATGTGTCCAGTGTGGAGCTAGCTTAATACACGGTGGCGACTCTTGAGACTATTGTACGGGAGACGGGAATTGAGTGACATTACGTTCAATCAATGTTTTGCTGCCGCTCAAACTGTATTGGCCCTTGAGCAACGTCCATTAATTAAGTTAACTTTTGTTATACTCCGACAAACTCTACCGTATAGAAAATGTTGGATATTTGAATCAAAATAAAAATTTGTGAATTAGACATGAATAATTGGTAATACTTATTTTGTAATAATTTTTAAATACACGCTTCACCGCGTTAATCTGTTAACCGTTCAGGATATTGACATCGCCGTCTTGGCTTCAGGCTTCAGTCTTGGCTTGTCTTACTTCTCCGTTTGATGCAGTAAATAGAGGCGCTATATCTTTAACGCCCCACGCTCCTACAGCTATATCACCTGAAGATTACGTTAGGGATTCATTATTGACAGCATTATTGAATCGTAACATAACGCCTGTTGTCCCCGAAGAGGTAGGCAGAAGAGTGTAGAACACTCCCAGGTTTCATCACTTACGTTTACGTCCCACTATAGAGTAGGTGGTTAGCCTATTGCCATGCACCGGACACACATAAAGACTCTGAGCCACTAGTAGAAAATCTATATTAGAAAAATCTTCTTGTGCCCGACCCGGGATTTGAACCGAGGACCTCCCGAGCGGCAGTCGACCTTGCAACCACCACGACTGAATTGTCTTTCATATTTCAAATGAGTATTACGTAAATGCTTATAAAAATAAATCGCTCGATTATGAGCTAACCGCGGCCAACGTTGCTTAACTTGACGTATCGTGTTCTGTCCGCCACCGTGTCAAGGCCTAAAGCTCGTCATGACTTTATTACATCACTATTCATATATCTTAAGTACTTCATTAATAGCCATATCTATTTCCGGCAGTACAGGATGTAATCAATGGAAATACCTTTATATGTATATACATACATATATCGGGCTCATAAATTATTTATTACAGCCCTCCAATTGTTTAGGAACGTTTCTATTAACTCGGTAATTGACTAGAATCGAACCTATAACTACGTAGGCTTCATTAAAAGTAAGATAGCAAATTAATCTGAGAAATGAGAAACCACACTATGTTATACGAATAGATTCTTATCTTCGTACATAATATTAAACATTTTTTACTAAAAAATGTATTGTACTTTTTAGATATTTTTTCCGACCTTTATCATATACTTTATATTAGATATGAAAAAATTTTCTCACAGCTGATTGGCATTTCATATACATATATTCATTCACAAATATTTCAATCATCTAAATTTGCTTAATAAATAAAATAAAATGAGAGTGATTGGTTAAAGTTATAATAAATATATTTTTATACTTGTATGTAATGTTGCATTGAAATATTTTGTAAGTACGTATATAATATTGCATTGAAATATATATACTCGTAAGTACGAGGCTGTGACTACTGTTATATTGTATCGCACGACCTGGAATTAACCATTAGCTCGATACCTACCTTCTTCAAACTGTGGCCTCCAACCTTCTCAATGTGACAGGATCAATGATCATGTCATGAACATTTCATCATCATGATGATGCGTCATTTTTATGTACTTAAATATAACATCACGCTTGTAATACCCGAAGAGGTAAGCAGAGGAGTGTTGTACATTCCAAAGTTTCAACAGTTACATTTACGTCCCACTATGGAATGGGTAGTATTGCGAAACTACAATTATTTGAGAATGTCTGCTTCTTTAGGAAAGGCGGGACAAATATGAGAAGAGGAAAAATCTTTATTCCCTTAACGTGACAACACATAAAAAACAACAAACTATTTTATCATGTAAACACACACGAAAAAAAATGAATAAATAAAACATAATACAATTAAACCAGTAAGTTTTCTATAAGTAGTAAGCATTATAATACATACTTCATAAATGTGGTTCTCAAAGCCAAGCAGCACATTGGCGTATCCACTCGTGTTACAAATATTTTGTTTTGCGACTTTGTTATTCTACCACCGCGACCGTCCACTTTCTTATGTTTGGTTTATATACAAATAAGCAATCGCAACATAACTGTACGAAGAGGAAGTATCTGTAGCATTTTTCGTTATATGAAAGTCCAATCATTATTTCTCGCTGGTGTCTATTTTACCTAAGGTAATTAGACCACCAAGACGGAGGCCACCTAAGCTTCTTTTGCCGGGTCAAAGTTATTCACAAGAAGAGGTCAGACATGCAGTGGAAGTAAAATGATAACTAGATTAATAAATCGTTAATAGGTTTCTCTAACATGAAGTTCCCAGTAATAGCACGGACTCAGTTGGTGCGCTGACGCAGCGCTGATGGTGTATGGCAATAGGTACCATATGCCAGGTGAGTCGTCGGGCTGGACTACATTCTTTTGCCCACTCCTCCGGGGGTATACAGGCGTGATGTTATATGTATTATGAATACATTGTTCGTAACTTGTTTTCGTTCAATATATTATTGGTCAACATTACAAAAAAGGAATTTTTTCGTTCCCTGTATCCACGAAGGCGATATCGAATATCTATATACCTACATAGGTAGGTCTAATATAGGTTGAAGAATACATATAGTTTTTGCGTGTCGGCTGGTCACGATTTCCCTAATGGCAATCGCCTCATCGCCTGCAGGTTTAATGTTATCATCATTTCTATAAATAGCGAATTATTAATTGTTCGTGGTTATTAAGTGGTTGGAATGATATGAGGAAGTGCTTAAGAATACAAAGGAGTTTAATTTTTATACATTTATCGACTTCGTTTCTGTATTAAGCTTTAACCATTGACGTGATCTGTGTGATTTTTTCATTTAACATCATTTAAGCTTAAGCAATCATCAACATTTAATCTCTGAGAGATTTTTTCATCGCGCACGAGTTAAAAAAAATAAGCAAAAAAAGACCGAAAACTCAATCTAACATGACAAAAAAAATGGAATGTCGTTTATTGTTTGACAAACATGTCAACTAAAAGTCCCCGCAATTTTTTGTGGCTTTTTAGTTAATTATACGATCATGAGCCGCAAAATCGCCGGGCGGCGGTTATGAATACATATTGAAACAGTTTGTCGTCCGCCATGATTGATAGCGTAGTAATTAATTTCGTCCGTGATAAGTTGACAGCCGGGACGATCCGGCGCGGCGCTTGATTACGTACTCTCGCGTAATGAAGCCGCTAGTGGTGTATTTGAACATTAGCTGCCAGGTATAGAAAAGTTAAAACGTTATATCGCTCATATTATGTTCACTTCACTATTGTGTATGAATGAATTAAATTTTATTACTAAAATTATACGTTGTGATTATAGGTATCATTTTATTTATTTCTTGTAATATTTTTTAATTTAAATATTAGTAATAAAGCTATATAGGTAAATGATGAATATATTTCAATAATAATATGTTAACCGACTTTTAGACTTAACAAAGTTTAAATTTCTAAAAAAAAACAGCTGTAGCACTTATGACTCTTTTTTAAATAAAATGTAAATAATTAAAATTACTTTAGTTTTAACAAACACGTAAAAAATACCGTTTAATTTATATTCGGAGAAAAAAAAAGGTAAGACCAAGTTACCTTCTGTCTCCCACCACCTTTGTAAGATACTTATTTAAATCCGAAGGAGACATTTTTCTTACTTATTAAAGTACTAACTTAAATTTAGGTTCATGATTGATAGCGTGGAAAGTAATTAATTTTACCCGTAACAAGTTGAGAGCGAGGCAAGGCCAGCGTTTTGATGCGTGCCTTCCACGTATTTCAAATACATATTTCAAATGTATAAGCGTATAAATGTGAAAAATTAATTGTACATTTGAATTGAAAACAGAAACGTATGTAACATATAAAAAGGCCCTGAAATTAACTATAAGAATATTTTACCGGTTACCCGTAAAGATTTACATTTGAATGTTTGGAGAATTCTAAATGAAATTTAAACTTAAATTTGCACTTTCATTTTCAGACGCCCACCATTATATTCAATACACACCCTTCGTTATTCTGCAGATCGGCGAAAAAGCGAGTTATTTGATGCGTGAACGAAACTGCCGCAGCAAAAACGTGCTCTCCCCGAATTGATACAGCTCTCAATAAAGACAAAGTAACACAAATATGAACTGGGTATTCGCACATGCCAATGCTCTATTTCGTATTCGTGCTCGGACTCGTATCGTATTGCACATGTGTCGCATTCCGCTTCACGTTCTGCACGAACCGGGGGACGCAGGAAATGTTTCCTGTATTACATCTGATTGAGACGTAAGTACGAATATCTTCCATTTGTGACATTACTTTGAAATATTCGTTGTTTCTTTTTATATTATAATAGTGATAATAATTATTACACCATCACACCAGGTCCGTTATGGGGTAGGTAGATAAAACCGAGTACTAAGTTTCTCAACATTTAAAATATTTCTACTTTCATCACTCCGTGTATCCAATGACGCCAATTTGGAGATTTATGACCTGATCTATGAGCGTTACATGTAAAATTAAAATTAGTGAAAAACTTTTAATACCGATTGTTAATAATTGCTTGCAGACATCGTTGGACTTAATTTCATATGACCTAATAATTTGATTCATATAGGATTTTTATAATATCACGGTTTTTATAACATTATTCCGATCGAATGATATCAATGTAGGTAATTTATCGTGTGAACAAAGAGACGCTAACCGCAGGACTACTTGTTCATATTATATGAGTCACAGAAGTCTGACCTTGAGTAAACGATACTCACTACTAAGGCGCAGATTGAACAGCTCCTACAGCTACTGTGGCCATTAATTTATTTTATAAATGACCACTTAGTAGCCTTTTTAAATTTTCCATTACGGATTCTAATTACTAAACTGCTTCGTTGCGAAGTATAAAAATGTTTGTATGTAAAAAAGTTTTATCTGGCAAAACAATTAAAAGCTATAATGTTACGCCGTCAGTTCTACTGTTCTTCACATTAAGTCGTTATTAAAATTCTCGTATAGAAATAAATCTTGTATTCTGGAATACGTGGACATTGAAATGCACTGGATGGGGAGTCAGAAATAATTCCTTAACATTTGCGCCCTCTTGCCATAGTACCACACATAGGTAGGTACATATGTACCTATATACAAAAACTGTTTTCTTTCTGAGAGGATTTTTTATTCTTAAATTACAATGATAAGTGTTGATGATGATACCTACCCAATGTCACACCTGTTTTCACAATGTAGGTAGAGACGAAGCATTTCGATCGTCTATAATCCTGGGAAGCTTCTTTCGCCATCGCTGCCATTTATCTATTAATTAGAACAGCTGAGCATAGGCCTCAGTGATCCGAACTCATTTACACATAATTCGCGTCGCAATCGGCAGAGGCTTGGAAACTATTCTCGGATTAACATCCGGCGAGCGGATAGTTCGCTGCTCCCCGTGACCGAACTTTCGCGACGTGCACAAAAACCGGACGTCATGGTCTTCGCTGCTTGGAACTGTGAATTCACTAATGTACTTAGTTTTTATGTGTATAATATTAAAGATATGAATCATGGTTTTGTAGTTTATTTCTGTATTTAAAGGTGGCTTATTGTACAAATTATTATTATTTGGTACTGAAAATTACTATGTAGGTAAAGTATAGATAAATGGATATAAATTGGACTAGCATTTAATATCTATATTAAAGAGAAATGAGAAAATTAAGTTATTAAATACACAAATACATTTAATTTAGAACTTGCACAGTTTAAAGAAAGTTAAACAAGGCAGCAAGCAGTCGAGGATGAAACTATTATAAAACATCTATTTTAATTAGATTTCAAGGGATAGTTGTTTAAACGCAGCAGAAGTGATCCTAATATGATCAGCAGTCTATTTCAGTCCAATGTTGGACATGATCCGCCCCTGAGGGGTTATGCCCATAATAAGCAGAGGGTAAGTTAGGCATGCTCCGATGGGTGAGCGAATGGCTTATGAAAGAATGACGAAATAAATATACTTGAACAAATGTGAATGTTGATGGACGCAGATGCCGAGGGAGGCCGAGATTCGCCTATCTAGATCAAATAATAGGTTTTATGTGATGTGGATGTTAGAGGTCTCTGAAACCGGTGTGCATGTATGAATTGAGTGTTGAATGTGGAAGAAGCACGACAGGTGTGTAAGAATAGAGATATTTGGCACTCAGTGCTCTCTGCCTACCCCGTAAGGGACCTGGTGTGAAGATATGTATGTATGTAAGTACGGACTCTCAAAATGTAAATATGTTTAATATTTACACATCCCGTCTGTCAGTATGAGATATTTGGCGCTCGGTACTCTTTGCCTATGTGTATGAACGTATGGCTTTACGATACAATAATAATTGAACAATGTTAAGGTTTATACGATTTGATGTAACCTATGTATATAATATTCCGTCAGAATTTTCCTCTTAAACAACGAATGTTGTGCTTTGACTAATGTAAATACCGTTTTATGATATAATAAAATAGTATTTAAGGAGATCAAAGAGTCAGTATTTTTTTTTACAAAAAACTCCATTAAGATTATACGATAACTGTTTGAGCACTTATCCGAACGTTTATTGCGGATGTCTGTCGAAGCTGGCGACCGTTCCACTTTATGTCGGCACAACTTTATGGAGTGTGTTGTTAGTAATGAAATATTTTTATCTACAGTTGTACGGAAATGTAGTTTTTCATTGGTGGGCTTGGAACACACCCTCTCTCCATCATACCGGTTGCAGTATACATGCAACCTTCACCTCGTTATGTTTAACATTGATAAACGTAACAGAGTATGGGACGTTATAAAAAAGCAATTCGATGTATTTTACGACTTGCCGTTGGTATTGTCTCTCTATTGTTGAGGCTACATAAGGCATCACTTGAAATATATTTTCACCACCTGTAAATTAAACATTTATTCATTTGAAGAACTAAGTAAGCTTACACTGGCGGCTGAGACTTTGCCCGAAGTGACACTGGTTTTCTATTAACTATACTTTTTAAATAAAGCCTTTACATAGAAAGCTTTCGAGCTCACAAGAAGCAGCGGTAATAAATACTGCCTTATGAAAGATTCACTTCAAATCCATACGTGATAACGCTTTTATCAACATCATATGAGTATTCTACCTTACGGTATAAAGAAATTTCATAAATATACTTCTGCTTATTTATGATCATATTACGCAAAATACTGCATAGCAATACTCTGGCGTTTCTTTTGTTCATTCATAACATAGTTTTATTCAGATCATAAATCCTACCATTCCTGGGCTAAAGTAGTTTATCCACTATATACGGTTTGAGATAGTGAGAATGTTTATTAAAAACGCAACTTCAAGCCTGTAATCCCCGCAGAGATAGGCAGAGGAATGTAGTACATTCCCACGTTCCACCAGTTACGTTCACAATTTTTTCGTCATACTTCATCTATTGGTTGAAGAGAAAGACTTGCGGATTTTAGCGAATTGTCACTTTATTTTTAAAAGAGAACGCAAAAAACAGCGGACATCTTTCAATTAACTCACACTCTTTGGTATTGCTATTTTAAAAACTTCCAATACTACCTAAAAGTGTTTAATAAATATAAGGGAAAGCAAAATCTTAAAACTAACTACCGTAGGTAGTGTCCCGCGTGGAAGAGTTGAAGTTAAAAGTCTAAAAGTTGTCAAATATTCTGACGTAACAACTTGATGGCTCCAAACCGGTTGCTATTACAGCTCACATTGTGCAAAACAAGTCTTAACCTGTTGCGCCATGTTTCATGTGAAGTATTTACAGAACTCTGTAAATACGAGTGCCTACATCGTTCGTGAAGTTGCGACGTGGTGCCACTAACCTGTGTCAATATAAATCATTTGTACATTGGTACATTTGTACATTACCATGTACGATATTTTTACGTAACATTACGCGTGTAATCTCCACGAAGGCAGGCCACGTTTCACTAATTACATGTACCTACGTCCCGTCATGGAATAGAGGGAGAGCCATTGCCATACACCGCGCCCAAATGCAGACTCTAGTCTCTACTAAAAATTCTAAGACACGAAATGCCCAAGTGTATCCCTCGCGGGAATCGAACCCAGTTTCCCCAACTGAACAGAAACCCCAATATAATTCAAATGTATTGTATTATAAAATGCAAGTAGAGTTTTAGGTATTTCCTGTGTTCAGTGTGGCATAAAAAAAAACAACCCCTCAAATTATTCAGGACGGTCGCTCATAAGACAATAAAAGTTTCAGCTGTGAACTCTGTTTACTGGCCGTAATGGAATCAATGATCGTTATAATTAAATTCCTTGACACTTCACGTCTCTACTATTCCTTTAGCTTAAAATTTTCTTAATTAAACATCGCCGGAGCAAGCGACTGTATATTCACCCTTAGTAATTGAAAGATAGTATTGATAAAGTTAATTTAAATAGAGAAATTAATGGAAGTCCTTTTCTATTTCATATTTTATAATTAATCCTTCGCGCTCGTTTCTATTTTTTTATTATTATTTTTATATTATTATACCTGATCCGTGAGGTAAGCAGCGTGGACGAAATTTCCTTAATTTACAGACCTGGAGTATTTCTTCTATAGTCATCATTATCTTCATAAATGTTCATCGGTTTCGAAGACATTCTTATTACTCGTACATTTTGAAATATATTATTTAAGAGAATAACCTATAAGTACCTATAATTAAAATTACAGATATTAAATACAGCAGACAGTAGTTTTGTTCTGTTACCTTAATAATTATTATCATTTCAAACCTAGAGGCTCAATGAAAATACAATTTAAGGTTGACCATTAGGAAGAACAAAGTGAGGTTGTGGTTTGGATATTAAAGTAACATGTGAGTAACACATCTCTCCTTGCAGATCTGACCGGCTTCAGCAAGTTTCACTTTTCATTATTCAATTTTGTTTTACGTATTTTTTAAGGAAAAGTAAAGTAAAGTAAAGTAACTTCACGCCTGTAATCCCCGGAGAGGTAGGCAGAGAAATGTAGAACATTCCCACGTTTCACCAGTTACTTTTAAGTCCCACGATGGAATAGGTGGTGA
>DWFO01002266.1:0-14054 GCA_018246595.1 Mimoniades nurscia nurscia | reverse complement strand
ACATTAATTCGATTTTTAGAAAAATAGCAGCTTAACCTTTCCAGATCATCTTGGAGCATCATGCAGTCTAAAATATTTCTAATTTTCATATAAATTTTGGTGTCATCCGCATACATAAGTAAATTTGTTGATTTAACATATTTAGTAATATCATATAGATAAGATACATATAATAGGGGACCAAGAATGGAGCCCTGAGGTACACCAGAAGAAATTTCAATAAAATTTGAACGACATCCTCCTAAGACTACGGCCTGAGAACGCTTTTTGAGATACGATTCCATCCATCTGAGTAAGTTGCCACGTATACCGAGCTCGTAAAGCTTTTGCAAAAGTATAACGTGATCTACACGGTCAAATGCTTTTTCAATGTCCGTGTAGATCACGTCAACTTGAAATCCACCATCAATTTCATTTGCCACATAGTCAATGAGAGTTCCTAAATTGGTGACTGTGGAGCGACCCTTCATAAAGCCATGCTGCTGTGTAGGGATAGACATGGCTATTACACGATATATGTGGTTATGGACAACCTTCTCACAGAGTTTACTTAGGACATTAAGTATAGAAATCGGCCTGTAGTTTTTTATAGATGTTTTCGGACCTTTTTTATGGATAGGAACAATGTAAGCCTGTTTCCAGACATTTGGAAAATAGCCAACACGAAAGAGTCTATTAAAGATGGATGCAATTGGAACACATAAAACCTCAGCACATTTGATTAAGAAAATTGGGGGAATGATATCACTACCAGAGCCTTTTGAGATGTCAAGTCTTTGGATGAGTTTTAGGATATATTCACTAGTAACAGTAATGTCATGGATAGAAACAGTTTTGAAGTCATCAAGAAAGGGGTCAAGATGGTACGAATCTGCTGGTTTATTGAAATTTCCTCTGAAAAATTCATTAAAAGTTTCGCATATGTCTGATTGGGTGTTTAATAAAATGTTATCGTAAGTCATTTTTTGCGGGTAATTACTTCTATTTTTTCTTTTAGACTTTATATAGGACCAGAAATATTTAGGGTTGTTTTCTTACATATTTATGTATTTCACAAACAGCCGAGTCGCTCATGTCGCATATTAGCAACTAAGCTGTGATACAACCGCATAACCGATTGGATTCACGACCATGTCCGAACGTCCACCGCAAACCGTTGCGGCTGTCAAATTACACAATGCATTCGCTCCTCATCCAGTTATTATCTCAAAAGTTGTTAGAAAAATCAATATCTTAAAGTTGCAATCAAACGAGACGAAGAAATTATAATGTACAGCACGTAATCAACGCTGCACTTTTCTATATTTTTTGTTTAATTTTGATCAAATTTGCTTTTTTTTAATGTCAAAAGATATTGCGCGTAAAGCTGTAGCTAATATGATGTAACTGTAAACATGAAATAATACTTTTAAAATCAAAATTTTTAGATAACAGTGCACATTAAAAGAATTCCGTATTAAGACAAAAGTAAAACATTCTTATTAAGGAAGCTTGAGTATTCTAATGGAATAATAATGCTTTGGAAAATTGTTATATTATTAAGGAGTACATAGAAAAGTATGAGATAACTGTGCCTACGCATAAAATAACCGTATTAAGGAATCTTTTGTATTGAATTTATAAGCACTTAAATTTTAAAGTAACACAACGCAACTGGTACCGAATGGCGATGACCATAATACGGTCGTTGATCCATCCGGTGTCCCAACGAACGACAAGCCATCGAGTAAAGGTCGGCAATAATGGTGCTATAATATATGTTTAGACTAACATTAAATAAACCTGCAATAGTTAAGATCGCATAATGTCCGTCGCACCGTCAATAGATGGCTTTAAAGTGATTTTAGTTTAAATAAAATAAAAAATAACTTTCAAGTTATTTTAATATTATTCTAAGTAGTTTATGTATCGCACTCAAAGTTTAACCAATACTTAGTATTTGTTAATTTCAATCCATCATAAACCAGAAAGAATTGTAAATCATAAAAATAGACATTTTATATGCAATATTTTCAATTTCCTTAAGTTCTATGCTATAAAGAACACTTTCGTATAGAATTTTATGATATTGTCTATTTCATCCTTTGTGACCTGAAATAAAACAACGAAGAATACAAAATCGGCAAAGTTAGGGTGCCTAGAGGTGCAAGGCGACGGGTAAACCGGTTTGACCGGGAGATTCTTTGTTTGGTTATCGCGGAGTCGAGACGACGCTGTTCGTAGCGGATATCTCGCGGCCGACTGACGGCACATTTGTCACTTGCAGCGACATCGAGGCGAGCGCGGATGTGTCTGCGGCGACGCTCGCGCAGCTGAAGGCCGGCGCGGCCTGATGGCGATAGCGGTGCACACGCTACTCTTCACCGCGGTGCTGGCCACGCTGGCGGAGGCCGACGCGGCGCGCTTCGGCGACCGCATCGCGCCGCGCGTGCCGGCACCTTACGCGCCGCGCAGCGCACCAGCCGCGCACCACTACACTGAGAGCGATTACGATGACGCATACGAACAAGACTACGATGATTCCATTCATCCGGCTGACGAAGCGCAACCTGAAACGGAGCCGCCCCCACGCCGCCATGCGAGAACGGAAGCACATCGCCTCGAAATGAGCACAGAGTATTTTGTGGTACCGAAAAGAATGCCACCTTCAACTTCTCCGAAGCCGTCGCGCCCTACACCACCGTCACTCAAGACAGCTAATACGACAATAGCTAACACGCTTACGCCGCATGCCCGCGATGCGTTGAGAACAGAATCTTGGGCAGTTCCAATCCTATCGCTAGCCTGTGTGAGCATGGTGACTTTCGGCGGTTTTGAGGCCTTCGTAGTGTGGGGCGCCAGACGCAAGGCTCCAAGTCAACGTCACCTTTTATTGGGACAAACTCTACTTTTTGGACTATTCTCCTGCGCAGCCACAGCAGCGCTGTTCGCGGCTACCCCGAATACGTTCACTTGTGGAGCGGTTCGGTTCGGCACCGGCGTGGCTTATGTTATCGTGTTCGCATCGTTGCTAGTGAAATGTGTTTTTTTGTTAAGTTTAAACGGCGGTGTATACCTGCCGGCGGCATATCAAGGACTTTTGTTGTTTTTTGCCGTAATGATACAAGTGGCAATCGGCGCGCAATGGCTCGGAGGCTCCCCTCCGCGTGTTTTAGCCGGAGGGAGATGTGACTCTTCATTATCAGACTTGCTGTTATCCTTGTGTTATGCCGCATTTTTGATAGCAGTCGTGTGCGGTGTAGCTCTAAGATCACGTGGTATCCGTGATAATTATAGGGAAGCGACACACATCGCTGGAGCTGGGGGCGCGACCGCCGCTGTGTGGATATGCTGGATCGCGGCCGCGTTAGGCGCTCCCGAACAGCATCGGGATGCGTGCATCGCGGCCGGGCTACTGGGCACTTGCGCGGTAGTTTTCGCGCTTATGTTTGCACCGAAAGGTCGACGCCTAGCTGCGTTGGGCCGGGAAGGCCGTTGGGACGCGGATCGCGACGAGGGCCTCAGCTCGCTGGAGGCTAACGGTTCTGGGTATTCGCCTTCCTTCTTCCACTTTAAGCCGGTCAAATACGGCATGGTGTCGGCCGCGGCGCCGCTGCCCGCTCCGCCGCCAATGCTAGATAGAAAGGAGCCACCTGCTCAGCCAGCCGGTTAGTTAAGTATCTAAAGTGCGCTAATAAGTAAGACTAGCGCTTTGGTGCACCACGATTTGATAGCTATTCACCCGATTATGTTTACAGATCCGTACGGCGCGCTGTTCGCGAGCTCGCCTCACTCACACGCACGCCCCCCGTACTCTCCGCCGCACTATCCCCTGCACCCTCTAACGCACTTCCACTACAATTATCCAACATACCATTACCTTCTACCCCCAGGTAATAATAATTGTATCACGCACTTATATGCTTGCCTAGATAAATATGTACATATTAATTTTTCATGAACAACACTACTAAATTCAATTGTTATTTTATATAATTTAATAATAATAACCCATACATGAAATTTTTATTATTTATTATTGATTATGAAAACTATTCTTTATAATTTTACATGGTTTTTATACAACGTTATAAGGTGTTTCATTTTTAAACAACTCTGTCCCACTCTATTAACTTTGTTCACAAGAAAACACTGATTTTGATGATAATAGAAACCGCTGTAAAAACTTAATTTGAGAAAAATAGTCCACGCTTTCCTTGTACACAGTTTATACTATCTTAATATTAAATTTCATAAATGTTTCAGCGGCCAAAAAACTAAAATTTAAAACTATTGTCACTGTATATTTTATCTGACGTTTGCAAAATGACAACTACACTACATATTTCCATAAATGTCATATGAAACTATTTGTACAGGCGTGGTGATGCGGCCCGAGGAGGCTAGCGTGTACGCGAGCGCGGAGCCCACCTTCAGCAGCAACCCCAACGTGTACTTCCAGCGCACGGAGCCGTTGCACGTCGGCATGATGTACTGAGCCCTGACAAACCAGCGTTCCAACGCGAACAGTGGGATTTGACAGTGCAACCGCTAGTCGCCGCCGAGAGCCTAGTACCGTATCAGGGGACACCGACATGCCCTCCACTAGCATACCCTGAGACCCTGATACGACTCTAGGCTGAAACGCTATTCAAACGCCGCCTGTAATTTTAAACGACATCGCGGCCGGTCAAATTTTTAAACCGTTTAAATTAACAGTAACAGCGAGCGACAGGTTGAATAGTGTATTGTATTACTGGCCGCCTACAGCAATTAATCTGAAACTGTATTCAGAGTGAATTATTTGTGAGTATTATTCCAGAATAATACTCATATATACCATAGATACCAGTATCTATTTCCTAATTTTATATATGTTGCATATTATTAAATAATACCTATATAGTATTATGCTCAGTATGTATTATGTATATTTTGATAAAATCTCGTGTCTTTGTTTTGTTCCTATTCAAATTTACGGCAACAAATGGACCCAGTCATATGTGTTCACATTAATATTATATCATAGAATATTTTTAAATAAATGGAGAACTATAAGTAATTTAGAACTGAATGGAAATTTAATATCCCTAATAATAATAATTTAAAATGAATAAGGCTGTTTGTGATTTTACATTGTACTTGACCCACCCTTAGTAATTTGAAAATACGAGTACACCATTAGATACTATTAGTTAAGGGATACTATTAAATGTAAGATCTACTTATAAAAATTGTAAATAAAGACAAAATCTATTTCCAAATGTTTTATTGCTTATCATGTAAAATTATTCTAGTAGCAAATTCTTCGTGACTGAGGCACACATTCAAATAATTTATGAACTCCAACAGTGCAACGAGTTCCCAAGAAATATATTCACTTTGCATCACATACACTTACATCACTCACATTTACTTGGTTCCTGTGGAGAGAAGGGCCAAGAATCCTGAAGCAACTGTAAGAGACACAATGTAGTTGCTGAAAAACAATAGTTAAGGAGAATATTTATTTGTGTAATAAATATACCCAACAAAATTTCAATAAAGATTAAATAACCATTTTGAAACAGAAATTAAAATTGCAATATTGCAAATATCATTTTGTCTACATGGAAAAACAATTTCCCTACATCAAGTAACAATTCACTCTACCAATTGAACTGAATACAATAAATTTTCAATCTAAATTGTATTTATGTAGTCTGCAATGTCAATCACCTTAAGAACACATCTTAGGTTTAGTTTCTAGTAGAAATTTCTAACAGTTGCTCGAGTCTGCATTTGTGCCTGATATATGGCAAAAGGTTCACCCCCCCATTTTTCAATGGAATATAAATTTACTTTTGAGATGTGTGAATAATGCACTACACTTGTCAGCCTACATTTTCAGGGATTACAGGTGTGATGTTACACTGTTACGTTTAACAAGTGTTTGTTACTAGACAATCATGTATAAACCATTTCTACCAAATGAATCATTTGCTTTTTCTTCCGCTATGTTTCCACACATAATCGAATACTTAACATGATATAAATTGGAGTTGAATCTTTTCAAAAAGGATACACAGTAGGTGTGAAGGAACGCAGAATGTAGAAACTGCTGAGGATCACAATAGTCAAAAACAAGGCATTGTTGTAGAAGATAGAGAAGGTAGTAGCTTCATAATCTGCCACCTCATTTTTTTTCCATAGAATTCTGTAAACATAATACCATTATTAAAGATGTTTGCAATCAACAACAGAAGTATATTTTATCAATTAAAGTGATATATTAAAGGAAAATAAAGTGATATATTGTATTGAAGTCATCATATAATCATCATTATCATCATAAACCTATTGCACTCCACTGCTGGAAATTGGCCTCCTATGAGGGGGTAATGCCTGTAGTCCCCATGCTGGACATGCAGATTCTGAATCAAACATTATTTTAAAATTAATATTATGAACTCTATTATAACAATTGCTGCTGTTCAGGCTTCACCATAACTGACACTACCTAATTACAACATATTATCGACACTGATTACTTTCATCATCTGTCTCAAAATGTTTCTTGGATGTTATAACATATAAAAAAAAATTAAATTTTTACTTGGACAGAGCCACTAACTTCATAACCACAATTATAATTGTAATTTTTATAAAGTCATCAATAATTACTGTTTATGTCAAAAACACAGTAAAGAACTGTATTATACTGTAAGCTGAGTAAAATACATATAATTAATAGCTATATGTATGATGAAAGTTTTGGTGCCTTTTTCGTGCAATGGTAGTTGGCATATTTTTTAATTAGCAATAGACTCATGTTTGACTGATATCCCACCTGATGGAAAGCTAAGTGAAGAAAGGAAGTGTGATGACTGATGAAAAGAACCTGAACCCAAGTGGCTGAACAAATTATTATTCAGTTTTCTAACTTTAAATTATAAGTAATAGCTCAGTCCAGATTTGTGCCCAGTGTATGTCAACAGATCTACCCCCCATTCCATGGAATATATAATATAACTGGTGAAAAGTATTGCACCCTCTGTGTAGTCTTTAATGGAAACACAGGTTTAATGTTGTGTTAAGGTAAATGATAACACATGAATTACCTTTCATCCTTTTCTTTTCTACTCATCTTCTTGTCATCTGCCAATTTTCTGGTCATCTCGCGAGCAACGGCGTCCTCGCGGCGAATGGCGACGCGGTGCTTCAGGTAGAACTTGGTGTTTCGGTACGCCAGCGCCAGCAGCCACGTACTGACAGCAGTCACCCCAGCGAACCACGCTAACGACGTGCTTACCTCTAATGCGTGCACTCTCCAGAAGAGCCCTGAAATTTTAATAGATAAAGAAATTGATGAACAAATACAGGAAAGAAACATTGCCCTTTTTTGGTGTCTTCGAGAAAAGTAAAGTGATGTACTGTTTCATATTACACGCTTTTACACTTCGGGAAGATAAAGAAAAGCGTAAAGTGTAACATGTTACAAATACTTTACTTTCACCGACGTGTAAACAGTTTTTATGAATGAAATAATAATCGAAACTTCTAAATGACATAAGATGCCAACGAATCCTCATTATGAATTATATTTATCACTTACATATGGGGATAGCAGACACTATAAATGCATTTCCATAGAAAAGTGCCGAAGATTTGGTAGACACATTCCTACTGAAATCTTGTAGTAATAACTCCTCTTCTTTTGTAAACGCTTTTGCTTTTCCAGACATTTTATTAAGTATTAATATTAAATACACAAGTACAGTTTGACAATGTTATTACAGAAAGCAAGTAATCTACTATCTACACGAATAACTTTTGCAGTAGCAGGGAATGTACCAGCTAAGAAAGTAGCAATCAGCGATGTATTTTTGAAACGTCAGTTGACGTTAGTGTTACGTGTCATTTGACGTTAATGCACTCGGCTCTACGTGTCAGTGTATTGCCAATATTGATAAAAATACATTCCGAAATACAGTTTATTCAAAAGATAATAAATATGTATATCATTACTTAGTAATTAAAATACTACTGTTATTAGAAATGACATTAATTTCGAAACTTTCGAAAAACTTCTTTATATTTTACTGACACACAAATATTTACATTTAACATTTCATTGGAACCTAACTTTTATCACAAAATTTGTACTGTCTAAATGTGAACTACAATTAATATTATAAACATTATATATAAACATTTTTGTCTTAATAAATATTGAAGTAATATTATGCCTGTATGTCAGATTAATTTGACACTGTATGAAACTGACATTTGTTCAAAGGCGACGGTTATTTCAAATATTTAAATTTAATTTAACAAAGTTACGAATTCAAATTTCAAAAGTCCATTGTTTACTTGCGTGTATAAACATAACAGGTTATTTGAAATAAACCTATTGAAGTTTATGTGTTCTTAATAAGAAAAGTGAAAATAATGACTGATTTCGAGTTTTCTATACCACTGCAAAAAGATGACTTGTTGGAGTCTCATGCCGGTCAATATCATGTTGAAGATGTTGTACAACCAAGACTCTTACTTTCGAAACTACAGGGTTAGTTGCTCATAAATATTTATATTTGGTTTGAGTAGTAAATTAATAAAGTATGCAAAAAATATTCATTTTATATTCAGGCATAAGTAATAAATATTACTTTTAGTAGGACATAAAACACTGGCCCATTGGCACAGTGGTTTGTGAACCTGACTGTTACGCCGGGGGTCGTGGGTTCGATTACCATCCAAAATAAATATTTGTGTAATGAGCAGAAGTATTTGTCCTGTGTATAGGTGTTAAAAATGTATACATATAACTATGTATATCTGTACATATATATTTAGTTTATTATTCGCCATCCGGTTACTATAACACAAGCTTTCTTGCTGCTCATATTAGATTCAGAGATGTCCAAAGATATTTACTTGTTTATGAACAATTTAATGTATATTGCAGATGCCGCTAGAGCCTATAATGCAGATGGAGTATATTACATACTGGATCATTTTGATACTTACTTTTCCATTATAGTTCATGGCAACAAATTGGAATGGAACATTATAAACAAAGGTAATAAACAGTTCAATGTTGTCATTTTTATGGAGTGTTTTTTATTCATTATATCAGCATAATTGTTTATAGGTTCTTACAATTCTTATAGGCTAATCAATTCTTTACATGTAACAGTACACTGAAACATCCAAGTTATTTGTGCTATAAATTGTATCACACTGTATGTTTAAAGACTTCAATCATCAACTCTAAATTGTAGTATTGCATATATGCACACAAAAAGCTAAAATGATGTTAGTCGCAGTGTGAGATGATAATTATCATCATCTTGAGCCTATTGAAGTTCACTGCTGGAAGAGGTTATGCCCATAATCCCTATGCTGGGCATACAAGTTGGGGATCACAGAGCACAGCCGTTCGCAGCATCTATGTTGCTGCTCATAGAACATTTAGCTGTGCCTAGACAGATAGTGCTGTGCTGTGGTCTGCCACCACTGCATTTAGTTGCCTCTTACGATACCCTGTATGCTGGCATGGGAATGAATTCTTATTCCATCCTGACATGGAAATTTTACTTGGTAAGATTTTATATTCCACTAAAAACACATTGAAATCATTACTAAAATCATTTTACAAGGGCTGGTAAGTAGTTTGTTTGGGACATTTTCCCCTTTTGTTTTAGGTTTTGACCACATAGTGAGAACTGTGAAAAATCTCTGCAACCACCTGGACCCAATATTGAAAGAGCAAAACATTGATGCAGACGTGCGAAACAAAAATCTGAACACAATCAAAATGATCATGTACTTGTTCACACAATTAATGAAGACTAAGGATACTAAATTGGCTGCTGACGTAAGTATTCCAACTGTTACCGTCTTGTATTATCATTGTCTTTACAATGTTCTGCAGTCCATCAAACTTTTATCCAACATTAAGCATATGTCTATTTCATATGTAATTGTATATTTTACGAACTTGGCATTTGGTCACTCTGGCATTTGGTACTTTAGTGTAAGTTGCCACTTTTCAGCAGTTATGTTTATGTTCCACTATGAAATATGTGGTGAGTCTACTGTCATACACCAAGCTTCTATTCATAGCCACTATTGAAAAATCTAAGTTAGAAAAATCCAACAGTGCCTGTACTCGGATTTGAACCCAGGTTCTCACGGTCAGTAGTGTAACCGACATGACCAATAAGGCAGTTAAAATGAACGTAATATCTCTGTATAAAATGCAGAAAATTTTGAATTTTATAGTGCATGCTTAAAATAGATAATAATACACTGATAACAATAAACATCTGTGTTTAGAACTCAACAAAGTTAACACTGGGCAAGAAAGGGAAGAAGGCAGTTGACAATGAAGAGTTTTGTGGATGGACAGATGACGACAAGCAGGCCTCTTTGATCAGTCTTCATTTTATACTCCAGCTGCCGTTGTCAAGGCTCTGGGACCCACCACTGGCTGAAGATAACTTTGTCTCGTAAGTGTTGCACAAGAAAAAGTTATATAATATTGTGTAAATAAGGATGTATAAATTTTTTTTTGGAATATTGCTACATATGGTAATTTGATATCAACAAGATAGTAAGCTCTGTCAAGTTTACTGAAATGTTTTAAGATATTTATTAGTTTTAGTTTATTCCCTTTATATTTTGAATAAAGTACAATAATGCACTGTACACACATGATCATAATGACCGACTAACATTTTAGAATGGTGGCAGATCCCTGCTATAAAGCAATTGAGGAGCAAATTATTAAGAATAAAACTGTGCGAGAGATTGTGTTCCAAGTTCTAGGGATACTTGTGAAGAGATACAACCATGGCACATCTTGCCTTATAAAATTAGTGCAGGTATTGGAACTTTCATGTACTAGTATTTAATTTTATCTTATTATAAATATTGGAGATAAATTCTTAATATCTACTTTATCGGTGACTTTACATCACAATGGTCATTTCATCAATTTTAAATTTAATAACCATAAGGCAATTTAGTTTGCTTGTCCCATTGGTCTAGTGGTTAGTAAACTTGATTGCTGAGTAAGTGGGTGTCAGTTTGATTTCCACCCAGTAAAATAATAAAAGGTAATGCCCACAGTAAGAATAGAAATATCTGGCACTCTGTGCTGTCCGCCTGCCCCATAATATCTGGCGTGATGATATAATAATTTTCCTTTTTAGTCTTCTTGTCATGTTATTACGTAGATGGCACTGTAAAATCTATTACAACTTACAGATTCTCCAAATGTCAGAGCATGCAGTTTCGCCAATATGTGCAGGTGTAGTGCAATTGATGGGGGATTTTTCACTGGGCACATTTGGCCCTCAGATGGTAAACATTTAATCTAATTATCTATTATTAATATAGCTGATACATAATTAATAGACCTGTATAATCAAACACCCATATATCTAATAAAACTGAGAATTATTAATTTCAATATTGTCACCAGGTCCGCGAAATAGCGGAAGCGTTGGCATCAACCGAGGAAGATAATTGCGGAGCTGGCACTGAACAGGGTGCGGCCAGGAACTGCGGCGCTTTCCTTCTAGAGCTCACAAAAGAGCTGCCCAAAGAGATGGCCAATGCCATCTCCACTTTACAGCCATATTTGGAAAGTGATGAGGTTTGTATTTTTAATGATATTTTAAAAAGGCATGATTTCAATATTACAATGGACTTTCATTATTTTTTTTCTTATCTCCTACTTCTATACCTTACTCTTCCATACATAAATTATTCACATGACAATTTACAAAAGTAACCATAATTAATATTTTTATCTTTATCGAAATGTAATTTTATTGGTTCTTTTCATCCGGTACTGTAGAACTTCTATTGACATCTACACTTGTTTTTCCTGCCATTTGTCCTGGATATGAAAAATAATTAGTAACATGTACATTACTAAAACTATCCACAATGCATGTCTAAGATCTGTGTACCACTACCGCATTCGCGATCAACATATCAAAGATATCTGATGCGATTTATTGATCAACGACGTATATTTTAGAGCTACACCCTTCGCATCAGCGTGCTGGGCATGATGTGCGAGGTGCTGAGCGTGGAGCTGTGCGGCGAGGGCCTCGGCGACGAGCAGCGCATCCAGCGCGACGACTTGCTCGACGACCTGTACGAGCACATGCACGACTTGTCCGCTTACGTTAGGCATAAGGTACTATACAACGTTACATCGTGTCGTTAATCCTCGTTGAGATAGGCGGAGTAGTGTAGTGTCCTCTCAAGTTTCACCAGGTACGCTTACGTCTCTATATGGAATAGGGGGTGAACCTATTGCCGTACACCGGGCAGAAATCCAGTCTCGGAACCACCAGCGGGGATTTTAAATTAGGAAAACCCGACCCGGAGATTGAACCTCGGCATCGGCAACAAGCCAGGTATGGGCGGGGTAACCTTAAAAGTGTAACATAACTATATGTATATTATTAATATAGTCATTGAATAAACAATTTATGAAACATTGTTATTAATACTACAAAACTACAAAGGCAATCGTTTTCATCAAAAAAAAAAGATGCAGTCAAAGCTCAGTGTCGGCGTGCACCCGTGCGCAGGTGCTGCAGTTCTGGGCGCGCCTGCAGCGCGAGAGCTGCGTGCCGGTGGCGCGGCAGCGCGCCGTGCTGCAGCGCGCCGCGGGCCGCCTGCGCGACAAGGCCGCGCTCGTCAGGAAGGCCGCCATACAGTTAATAAAGGTCAGCGTAAAACGCACTGAATCTACCTGACACTACTTATACAATGGAATATTATGACATTGCGATAAGAACTGTTCATGTAGCCCATGTAAGAATTGTCCAGGGCGAGCTTATACAATTTAAACATTGTTTCGAACAAAAGCTAATTTCACGCCCTTTTATTCTTTATTTCTTATTGATCCGTCAATGCAGTTTCTATGAACAATTATGTATAGGCTTATAATACATAATGTATTTCATTTATTCTTTTAAACCTTTTGTGATATGTACAGGTGTTTCTAGAAAGCAATCCGTTCTCTGCTCAACTGAAGTTGGGGGTGTTGGAGGAACAACTCAACACTGAACAAGCTATCCTTGAAGACCTACAAAAGAAGCTGAACCCAGGACCCGATCCGGAACTTGTCAAGAAATGGGATAAAATTGAGAAGAGTGTATTGGATACTATTAAACAGGAAATAGATGTTCCCACTCAAGATGAACCAGAGTTAACTCAATCTACACTAGACAATCTTTATGACGGAATTCGAAAAAGTATACGAGAAAAGGATTATTACAAGGCTTATCTTATTGTGAAATATACAGAGAGGCAATATCCTGAAGCGAAGTTGTTAAGGTGTGACATGAGTAAAAGTGATCAGGTAAATTTCAAATTTGTATCTTCTGTAAATAATATTTGGTCTAATATTATAATAAGAACCTCTTCATCTTCTCCAGTGGTTAATTTTAAATTTTTTAGGTAAATAACTCTTCATATAAAATGATTACATAATGATACATTAAATAAAATAAATTTACAGATTGAATATAAACAACAGCTATAATAAAATAAAAATTGTGCGATGGTCGAACAGAACATATGTTATTCTATGATTCCAGGTAGAATATTTCGTCGCTTTACTTCGCAACGTTTTTGTGACACCAGAGAGGAGACAATCAATTACGCAGCAGTGTGAGAACGAGCTAGCCCTGCACAAAAAGCTGGAAGAAAAAGAGGGTATTGTGGCGTTCCTACAGGAATCAGTGCAATTCAGTCGCATGATATCAGAGGCGGTTCCGCTGATCAACTCGCTGCTAACGTCGAAACAAGCGGGCGACGTGAGTGAAGCCATCGACTTCTTCACCACCGCGTATCATTTCAACATTGAGTCCGCCAAGGAGGGCGTCGCCAACATGCTTCTGCTCGTTTGGTCTCCAGATCATGTAAGTTTTTTTTTAGGAAGTATGTGGAATCTTTTTTTTAGCACGTCAATTTCTACCTCTGAAATGTATATATCTCATATTAAATTTCCCAACGACAGAAAATTTAAATTCTTAAGTAATTTACAATGCCCATTTTTCACC